>CAHIKZ030005616.1:612500-617500 GCA_903632075.3 Acanthosepion pharaonis
CAACCCAGTTCAGCGGAATCAGAATCAACGTTGAGTTTAAGCAAGCGAATGAGCCAATTGGAGTAAAGTGCCATGCAGATTTGAATTTTTCCCACTTGTGACGAATGCAGCTATAGTTTTTTTTTTTTTTTGCATGCTAGCATGCTAGGTAACATTCGTGTCAGTCAGCTGTTGGCTCTCACGCTGGCCATTAGAATCTTCCTGCTTATTCGTGGTAGCCAGGTATAGGTTCTCACTCTGGCCAGTACAAAATGGCCGCAGACTTCACGAAAATTGCCGTACAAGCATGAACAAATCGATTATTTCCACTATCGATGGGAGTTGGGAAATGCCTTGGCCTTTCCCCTAACTTGGAGCTTGTGCATGTAAATTTTGGTGCAAATTAATGGAAAATTGCGGCCGTGCATTCGTTTCACACACACACACACACACACACAACACACACACACACACACACACACATCCTGCATTTTATAGATAGAGACTAGAGTTATTTGTGCTATTACTCTTTCTCTTGAACGTTGAAGGGTTGTAAGTTTCGGCAACTCCCTCCCTCCAGGCCATATCCAGAATGCGAAGGAATTTTGTCGGTCCACCAAATTAACACGAGGGCACTAAAATAGAGTTAATAGATGAAAAATTATAGTTGAAATAATTGACTTAAAATGCGACGAACATTTGAAATCAAAATTTAATTCTGAATCCCCTGCTGGCGTCTACATGAATATGTTTTGCCAAGCAGAAAATAAAAAGGCCTATAATAATGCTAAAATTATAGAATCATTATTTGTATGTACGTATGAATATGAACATATTTTTTCTCGAAAATGAAATATATTAAAAGTCTTTTATGAACAATTTTGGGTGATGACCACCTGGATGACCTCTTGTCATCGAGAAATATTTCACCTGATGTGGAGAAATTATCTCACAATAAGTAGAAACAAGTGTCTCCTTAAATAAATTGACATTTCTAGCTGAATTTCGTTTGAAGTGAGGAAGTTACAGTTTTGTTGATTGTGTTCGTTGTTATCCTGTTATTCCCGCAGTAAAATACGGAACCTTTCTTAAATAATATCACATTAACTTAATTGTTTTTTCTTTAAACCTCCTGAGCAAGACAGCCTTCTTGACGGAGAGGTCTGGGGTCGAGACAATGCCTGGGGGCGAGACACTGCATAGATGTCGGGGCCACTCTCTCCAACCATTTGCCTACCCCTGGTATATTGTCTTGCGATTTGGGTGATTTCAATTTTTGACACCACTATATCAAAGCTGACTTGATGTATTATACCTGCACAAACTCCCACGTCTTTTTTTTGTTGCATTTATATAAGGATGAATATGTAAATAACTAGAATCTAAGACGTGTTATAATTTTTTTATTTATCTTTTCCTCCTGAAACATGGACATTTGAAGCAAGTCAGGAAACATAGGGATATTTTATTATAAATACAATTACACATGAAAATTTTATTTACTCGTTTGTTAATATGTGCTGTTCAAAATGTCCTCCTTTTTTTTCTAATCACATTTCACTTCCGTGCCTGGATTATTCTTTACCACGTTGTGGAGTTTCCTGTCATTTTACTGCAAGCATATTGAATTTTTCTTCAAGAGCCTCAACATTTATCACATTCAAAGAAAAAATAAACCAATTGTGTGAGGACTTTTGACCTCGGTGGCAACTCAACAGCCAATCAAAACAAGTTAGATATTTATAATATGATTAACAAAGTTGATGCGCGAATTTTTCTTCAACTTATACAATGCTGGCCGGAAAACATCGCAATAAAATTTATAGTATGAATAGGACAATTTAAGAAGTAAAGACTGTCGTTTTCAGCCAGTTTCATACAAACTATTTCATCGACTTTACTGCAATTGTTGGAAACGTTAAAAGCAATGTCGTTTTCTGCATACCCCTAGAAATGGCGATTACTTGATAGGAAATACACTAGTTCAGTGGTACTTTGGCTTTTCTGACGGCCATTCTTGAATATTAATAGTACTACAATTATTATAACATATTTTCCATATAGGCGACAAAAATTGCTAAATGGTCTTACAATCTTTAATCAGGAATTACTTTCTAGAAAGCCGCCCTGGGTATGAAGATGAACTAAACCCGACATAAAGGCGTCAGGGGGAGGGTTGAGAAGTATGTAACGACCTCATAATTGCTGCTATTCCCGTGTCCAACCAGACCCGCTGTGGCAGCAACTCTTAGGTTTCCAACTATCATAAAAATACATTGTCATAGTAAAAATACCAACGATCCATTTTCATAGTAAAAAAAACACATCAAAAAAATATTTTACTAGTAAATAACCTACCAGTAGTATATTTTTGTGGAAAAATACTAGCAAAACATTTTTGTAAATTAAATTATTAATGCTCCAAAGAAAATTACATTTCGGCATTAAATGACCGATAAGGAGTTGATATGACGCTAAACAAAGAATAGTAAAAAACAATCTCTTTCTCGAAAGAAAAGAAAGTTTTTCATTTGCGAAACAGATTTCATTTTCAATTTTCATCCAGGTTTTGTGTTTATTTATACTTTCCTTTGCGCAGATATTTTTCACTTCTAGGAATATCCTGATATATTTCTCGAAATCCATTCCTATAAAGCCTGGATACCTCCACATATTCGCTCAGTAATTAGCATGATGAAAAAATGCACCGAACTTGATGAAAACAAAGTTTTATTGTTAAAATATTTATGTTATTACGAATAGGTAAGACCAAAGTTTTTTCTTTATCCAATTATATTATGTTTACCCTTTTTAGAATGTTCGAAATATTGATTAAATCTCATGTTTTTCTTGTGTCAGCTGGGGGAAAATGATTACTATGGAAATTTTTAGTTTTTTTTTTTTTTGTTTTTTGTGTTGAAAACACATTGATTTGGAAATTCTTGCAAGAATCAAACAATAGTTAGAATTATTCACAAAGTAATGAATTTATGTTAGAACACTTTCTCTTTTAGAACATTTTAGCAGAAGATGTCTTTTTCTCTGTGTTACCCACTATTTATTTAATGCTATAAAATGTAGCAATATTAATCGATGGGAGAATCCAAATAATATTATATTCTTACGTGCACATGTCTGAGAGCAGGAGGGATGTAAGTTCGATGAGGAAAATATGTCTTAAGTATAGCTATTCAACTAGATATAAATTTCTAGTCGACTTGCATGTCGGAGACGAAATGTATATGAAAAGTTTAATAGATACTTAAGTGGGATTTGCAATCGTCAGAATAAATGTAATTAAGAGACGGATCATTAGCTGGCCGAGTTAATTGCCTCACAAATGAAAGTCATTAAAGCAGAATCGATCCCTGTAAATAATGATGCTCTGACTTTCTAATGTTCTAAAAGTCTGCTTTACAGAGCATGCTGTCGTCAAGAGCAGTTAAATGAAACTAGCCGAGGAATTTACATTATTGCATTATAGTAAAAATATTAGATCATTTGGAATATAGCATTGAGATGCTATCAAAAAGGATTATGTATAATGGCTCGTCAAATTGTCTTTTCAGTTGGATAAAGCATACTATATTGAGTATGTTGGTCTCTACAAGTAACATATTCCTCACATACACAAAAAAATAAAATATTAATTAAAGACGATATGTCGGTAGGATTCCAAGCGTGTGCAGACGAAATCAGAAAAAATACTGCATAACACATGAGTATAGGCCTCGTTAAATAATATGAAATGTGATTCAAACGTTCAAATTATTAATTTTTAATTTAAAGCCTATACCAATTACATTTTAACTAATAGCAACTCAGTTTATTCTGGTAGAATACACAAATAATTTATGTAATAATTTAGAAACAATAATTCGGTTTGGTTTAGTTTGGTTTGTATTACGGCATACGAAACTCAGGGGATTACAAATTACGACAATTTTTGATTGTTGGTAATATATTTTTTCCAAGAATATATTGCTGGTAATATATCTTTTTTCAAAAATGTATTGCTGGTAATAATATATATCTGGTAATAAATTTTACAAAAATATATTTCTGATATTAAAAACTTTGTACACTTACATGCCACAGGGGATAAAGGCGTTAGTTAGATCCAGTGACAGGAGCCAAAGAGTGTGAGTTCAATACACGGTTAAGTTAGTGGTGAACTTGAAAAAATTATCTCCTGTTAATAAATAACTGACATCCATTAAACATGGCACGTGGAACTAGAACGGTCTACCCAGTGAGGGTTAAGGTTCAGTTCGTCATTCCAACAACCTGAAGAAAGCCGGAGCGTACAACAGCCGAAACTTTGTAATAAATATGGTGACAAAGATGAGGTCAATAGTCCGAATAATGCAAATAGTTTACATAATACCTCATCTCAGAAATATAGACAGATATCCAGTTTAAGGGTTAATTATTTGTCCATAACTGAGACCCTAACAGGTGCCACAATCTTGGGTCTGGATGAAGTTGGGAATACCAGCAATTACGAGGTGGTTCCACAGTCCTCAATACCCCCTGATAAGAGTCCTTGCTGTCGGGACGCAGATGAATTTATCGTCATACACGGGACGGTAAAAATTCGGACATATATTAATCGTAGAGCTCTATTATATCATAGCATTTTGAATATATATACGTTTGGATAAATTATACACACATTTTATAAAAATAGCATTTATTATCAACATTTTGCTATTAAACTTTTCCAAGCAATTAATAAACACTCTTGGAATTTTCAATGTATACCCTTTTCGTAATAGATTATTACAGAAACGATTTGGTGTAGTGAAGTCAGATACTTAGTAGAATTTGCTTAAGATTCTGTTCCTGTAAACAAAGAGGTAACGTTCAAAAGCTTCACATAAAATATGTTTTCATTTGAGAATTGAGGCTGATATCATTTGTGTGAAATAAAATTCATTGTTGATTACGGTGTATCGCCGCAAAACATGACAAAGGAAACACACACTCAATCTCTATCCCCCCTATGAATCTGTCTATTA
>CAHIKZ030005616.1:620000-635000 GCA_903632075.3 Acanthosepion pharaonis
ATTTTTTTTTTAAATAATTAAAAAAAAAGTTTGGTCTTTCCTCTTAATAATAACATAAGCATTTAGACGATAAACGTTTGATTTCGGCAAGGTTGGCGTCTTTTTCATCAGGCTATGCTCTTTTTTTAGCGATTTCGTGGAGGTACCTATAGTATTATACAATGACACTAAATGCCAACATTGATATATACATACGAGACAATGACAATTCAAATTACGGCTGCTGCACCAAAAGTCCTACATTCAAAATATGACAACCATGGTTTCGGAATTGCTTATTTCCAACTAAAAAAAATGTGTTCTAGGCGTACGTCTGCATTCTTCCTTTATTGATAGCTTTGCGTCATTTTGCGGTGTTAGTAGCTGAACACATATGAAAGTTTTACCACATAGCTGAATCCTATCTGGAGCTCAGTCAAACATTGATTTACATTTACAACATATGCTGGAAGAACACTTTAGCAACGGATGAAATTTAAGCGGAAGCCCAATTACAGGGACCGTATATCCAAGGAAATTTTTCGTATGAGTCAGAAAACAGACTAACAAAAAAGAAATTGCAAAAATGATCAAGGGGTAAAAAAGTTGTTGCGTGATTGACATGAAAGATGGCGCAAATAGTTATTTGAATTGTGCTCGAAGGCAAGTAAATGAAAAACAAGATAAAATATGGAGAGTGGGATAAAATTGATGGATGCTAACTCAAGGTAAAATATAGCAGATGTAATGTCGTCATGAAAGATGATTCTAAAGATAATTTGCCCAGTATTCGACTTAGAATATATAATGATATTAATGCTTAACAAGTTTATTCAGAAAAAAAATTATCATAAGCGAAAAATAAATATATAATAGAAAAAAAATCTGCATTTTTTTAAAAAAATGGTTTTATATTTAAACATAAATGAAATAAACATTATTTAATAAAAGTCTTAATAAACTCGGGAAATTGCTTGATGTGACCTCGAAGACGCCCGCGGGGAGTTTTCTTTCATGTTACCAATCACGTCACGATGTTTGCGTTGAATGACTCCTTTGTACTGTGGGGTCACGGGTTGGCCTCAGGTAGGTTGCGAGACTACATATTGGGTGTGACATGATCGTGAAAAATCTCGAACTGCCACTCCTAGTTTATATTCGATATATACATTCCTGCAGCGACACATATGAACACACTGTTGACGTAGGGCATGATTATCGATTTTAGCACTAAAGGCAGTAAAATCTGCCATGAAGAGATAAATATTTAACATAATTTCGTTTATTTTTTTTGTTTGATTTCTTCTCTTAAAATTCATGTTAAAAGACACTGTAATGAAAACATTTCATTAATATATATATGTATGTATGTATGTATAATGACGTCTCCATACGAACTCTCTCAGGTGAATCAATAAAATATATCCAATCTTTTAGAAACTTAAGGCCCGAGCCTCCTTGAATAAAATGCGTCTGTACATCTGTTCTACGAGAAAAAAAAAAAAAAAATGAAACGTTGCTTCTTCCGTGCCATTGTAGAGTCTTTTTACATATATGATACATGCTTGGATATAAACTAAAATATCTGGGTCTAATCTTTATGGAACCTGCACTCGGATGCTGAGATCTATAATTAATATCACATTGAGACATCATCTATATCACTATGGAGCAATAAATGATGTTTTATAATCTTGTGTTAGCGCAGAATGCGCTTTTTAGGTCTCTGTTGACGCGCAAAAACAAGGTCTTGCGAGTGATCTACTGCCTTGGACATCTAGCCATAGCGCGAGACGGACACGTCACACAGCAACAACCTTCACTGACCAACTATGTAGATACTCAAAATATCAACCTAATGACTAACCGATTTTGATGCAGAAACTTTATGGATGATGTGATAGATTGATAAATGTCCAGCTAGCTCGATTAAAGAATTTGGGCGTAAAATACTTTGAATTTAAATTATTTTTTTTTTAAATATACAATATTTCCGAGGAGAAATGCTCAATATCAGACATAGAGTGTATGTAAATAAAAATAGAAAACAAGGTGGACACGAAATGGCGATTGTCTGTTACATTCTGATCTGCAACTTTCTGAACATGATGATAGTCTTCAAGCATGAAACATACTGTCATCATTCGATTATTTTTATATTCACATATGCACTATCCTGAATGTAAACTATATACCTTATATTTTAATCTTTAGCTCCTTTAAACAGTAGATCACTTTCGTTTGATTTGTAACCTAACACACACAAAAAGACACACACACACACGCAGATATATATATATATATATATATATATATATATATATATATATATATATATATATATATATATATATATAGGGTATGATGGATAAATTGCCTCCTAATTTAAGCTAACATGAAAATAGCACTGGCATCTCATTTTAACATGTATATTTACCAGAATTACACAAAACTATCTTGAAATAATAAAGACTAAATGTAGTCTATGAAATCGCCATTGCACTCAATCACAGTCTAAAGACAACTTCGGAATTTCCTGATGCTCTTCTGGATGGGTTCCTTGCTTAAGTTAGTGAATGCTGCCATAATACTCTCCTTCATTTCATCTTTGTTGTGACAACGAGTATTGCTGGTTTCTTGCTCAACTGCAGCCCATACGTAACAATCAAGGGAACAGGAGTCTTCGGAGGTGTTTGGTCGAAAACAAGGGACGATGTAGTGGCAGAAATTGTCTGACGACAATGATTCTCCTGATTGTGTGGCATGGTGCTGAGTCCTTTTGCCAGAGATAACCTCTTCCAACTGCCACCCTCTTGTCCCAGATTAGCAATACTTACTCAAGTCAATTGAGTTTGACTTCAGTGTTGATTCTGAGGGAATGAGGTAGATGTATGTAAGTGGCATAACGGGTCCTTTCCGCGAAACTAGAGATAGATCATCGAGATTCTTGCCATATCCCGCCGGTGTGAAAAAGGTTGGAGTATAAAAAATATTCAGTCATCTACAACGTCTATCGAGCCTGGGAAGTGCGCCCTGTGCAGCCTCTGCCCAGATATGAGAACAGATCTCTATTCTTCGTCTGTGTGTTTTCTACACATTTTCATTGTGTACAAACACAATGAAAATATAGATTTAGAAACGAATCAGACGTATGATCTAGTGAGTAAGCAATAAATATTTCATAATTTTAGCGTGAATAACATATCAATATGCATATTTGAAATGTATTTTAAAAATAGTTGCATTATCTGTATCGAATATTCTATATTTTTCAGTTTCTTTAATTTTCTATATTAGAATTTTGTTCATAATTGCTTCAAATCAAAGATTGTCTATTTTTTCTTCTAATGCAGAAAAAAGTATAATGTATTCTTTTATTATAATAATGAATATTTGATTTTAATGACATATCACTTCAAGCTGTCCCATAAATTCTATGCCTTTCTGCGGAATATATTGGAGCTGTTTGCCTGAAACTAGAAATCCTAACAGGATATATTAATGATTGACATATTTATATATTCATGGAATTGGCAGATGTCAGCATGTTGATTGCAGACACAAGTAAAAGAAAAACAATATGAAATAATATCATACAAATTGAGAATTAAGCATGGCGTTCAATATGCGGGAATGTAGAATCGACGTACGAATTAGAGAACAGATCGTCTAGTATAGAAATGGGTGGGAAGTGTTAAATCAAAAATCGAGGAATATAACTCAGGTGCACAGGAACAATAAATAAAGCAGTTTGGAAGCAAAATACATTATTAACCAACAGGATCACCCCGGTAGAAAACACACACACAAAAAAAATTTAACATGCTGTTTGGCATCAATTTATATACGGCAGTGTCTATTACACAAATTCCTCTCAAATGAAGAGGATATTTGAGTCAATAGATATGCGCTTCTACTGAAACATTCTGAGAATACTATACACGGAAGAACTTTAAGATTTATGGTAAATTTAAATCGAAATGTCAGTTTTACTTAGAATCAGAAAGTTATATTTGGAATTCTTTGGTCACGTACTGCGAGATGTGTCTGAAAATCCAATACTCAGTGGGAATATTGGAGATAAATGGGAGAGAAGAAAGCATTGAATAACGTCCGTAATCAACCTGTCTGAAATAATGGCGCAGCATATGGATGGGATAGACATATGTCAAACTTTGGTTAGAGTTACAAAAGATAGGAAGTTGGGGAGAGAAATGATTGTCCATGATTTGAAATGACACATCACTTAAGAAAACAACGTATCTCGATAAATAAATGAAATCATAATACACATCCACCAATTATTCTTTTAAATTTCATAGAATATTTTTGGATGAGAATGATTGACTTCTATTTATTTATTTGGTGGGTGTCACAGAAAATATTTTAGGAATATTTTTCTCATACTTCTCATTTGTTGTATAAACTGTAACGTTTTTTTTTAATAAATATCAGCGCTCACACGTTTATTGTTGCTTACATACAATTTTCTTCCGACAAAGGCGAAAGCTTGGAATAAAAGAGAATGATGACTCCCAAAATATTACCTTCAGTATCATTTACGTTGACCCCCTAATAAATTCAATTAGTTAAAATTGTTTCGCTAAAGAGGTCACTACTATGCCTCTTGTGCTCTCTAGCTAGGAACCATTCCTTTCTCCTAATATCTTATCTCCTAGCTTAAATCCTCTCAAAAATGTGTTCTCTATTTCCATTTGCTACTTTCAGTCATTAGTTGGATGACGATGTGCTTGCGATAAGCAGTCTATAATGTACTAACTTTGACTGCATGCATCAGAGAAATTCACTTTTCATGTGTATAGTTGTGTAATTGGGTGTAAGCAGTGTAACATTGCCTGGCGCCAAAAATGGCGGAAACATTATGATCCGCCATTTTTTCTTAGGAAAACACTTTTGAATACTCAGTTTGTATCCGTGAGTCAGACTCGGTACTTCCATATGTCCTCGGGACTACTGCGTAATTAGCGCCATCAAAGGCTACGAGTACATTTCATATCCGATTCTGAAGTCTTTGAATAGTGCTTTTCTTTCTCTTTTATTTCAGCATTTCTTCTTAAGTATTTTCTATACACAATTCTAGATAAATCAGTTGAGAAATCTTAGGGAAGCCTAAGAATAATATACTGAATTTAAGCGTAGTATGAGAAAAAAGTTTACATAAACCTCTCTCTCTCTCTCTTCTCTCTCTCTCTCTCTCTGCCTCACACACACACACGCGCATATATGCATACATACATATATTACATTAAATGCTACCCGATAAATACAAGCTTAAATGCCGCCAGTGGGGCTGTTGGTTGGGCCTTGGGCTTTTTCAGGATTTAGTGAGACCCTAAGTCTTTGCATAATTAATAAAGCGTTAACATTATTACAACAATATGTTCATTGGTTAGGTACCATATTTTCGAAAGGAAAAGGTTCAAGGAATTCTAAGAAAACACATACTAAAACCTTAGAGGTGAACGCATTGATAATCCATTTTTTTTTCTAAAAATTATTACTAAACGTGATATAGCATTGATTGGTAATGAGACAGCTGATTATTGTTATTTTATTTATTGGTAGAGTGGTTTATTTTTTATAGTGATTCATTGTTTTTAAAATGCTTGAGCACTCATCAACTGCGACGTCGGTCTAAAGTGACATAACATCTACAGATTTATTTATTATTTTTCAGCCAGGTTGCCAGAATGTTTAACATGTGTTGAGCAGAATATTCCGAGTGGAGAGGGTTCAATTTTGTTATGCCTTTTGCCAGATTTTGTGGAGATCTTCCAATTCATGATATAATGGGGCACATTGTAATGACTACTTTATATGTTTTAGGTAGATCATTAACTTCGAGAATTCTAGGGTGGAATTCGATTAGTATATAACATATTTTTTTCTTGATTAGCGTTTTTTCCCCATAATATTAAAGTTTGGTCTCATAAAAATAACATCCTTTAGCTTGATTGCTACAGCACACGTGTTTGGTATCCGTTGCAAAATTTAGTTCAAGTATAAGTTTGATAATTGTTTCCATTCTTTTTCAATTCCTCTAAGAACTATTTCTTTTTTCACACTTATGACAAGTTCATCACATGCTAATTGTAGGTGGGCTTCTGTTCAAACATTTGAACTGTAGCGTATATATATATATATATATATATATATATATATATATATATATATATATATATGTATGTATATAGATAGATAAATAGATAGATAGAGAGAGACAGAGACAGAGAAAGAGAGAGAGAGAGATTCACATTCTGAGTTTGCTTCCGAACATTTAAATTCTTACTTAGTTCTTCTTATTAAAAATACACTTATTTTAAAGCATAAAAACCAAAGAGAGGTGGCTGGTACGCCCAAGAAAACCATAGAGAGGAGGCTGGTACGTCCAATAAAACCAATGAGAGGAGGCTGGTACGTCGAAGGAAACCAACGAGAGGAGGCTGGTACTCCCAAGAAAACCAACGAGAGGAAGCTGGTACGCCCAAGAAAACAAAGGAGAGGAGGCTGGTACGCCCAAGAAAACCAACGAGAGGAGGCTGGTACGCCCAAGAAAACAAAGGAGAGGAGGCTGGTACGCCCAAGAAAACCAACGAGAGGAGGCTGGTACGCACAAGAAAACAAAGGAGAGGAGGCTGGTACACCCAAGAAAACCCAGGAGGGGAGGCTGGTACGCCCAAGAAAACCAAATATAGGAGGCTGTTACGCTCAAGAAAACCAACGGGAGGAGGCTGTTACGTCCAAGAAAACAAACGAGAGGAGGCTGGTACGCCCAAGAAAACAAACGAGAGGAGGCTGGTTCGTCAAAGAAAAAACCAACGAGAGGAGCCTGGTACGCCCAAGAAAATCAGAGAGAGGAGGCTAGTACTCCCAAGAAAACCAACGACGGGAGGCTGGTACGCCCAAGGAAACCAATGAGAGGAGGCTGGTACGCCCAATAAAACAAACAGGAGGAGGCTGGTACGTCCAAGAAAGCCAACGAGTGGAGGCTGGTACGCCCTAGAAAACCAACGAGAGGAGACTTGTACGTCCAAGAAAACCAACAGAG
The DNA here is from genome assembly GCA_903632075.3 of Acanthosepion pharaonis. Classification (NCBI taxonomy): domain Eukaryota; kingdom Metazoa; phylum Mollusca; class Cephalopoda; order Sepiida; family Sepiidae; genus Acanthosepion; species Acanthosepion pharaonis. The sequence goes on from CAHIKZ030005616.1 coordinate 627,049, forward strand.
GAGGCTGGTACGTCCAAGAAAACCAACGAGAGGAGGCTGGTACGCCCAAGAAAACCAAGGAGGGGAGGCTGGTACGCCCAAGAAAACCAACGAGAGGAGGCTGGTACGCACAATAAAACCAACGGCAGGAGGCTGGTACGTCCAAGGAAACCAACCAGTGGAGGCTGGTACGCCTAAGAAAGCCAACGAGAGAAGGCTGATCTGTCCAATAAAACCAACGAGAGGAGGCTGTTACGCCCTAGAAAACCAACGGGAGGAGGCTGGTACGTCCAAGAAAACCAACGAGTGGAGGCTGGGACTTCCAAGAAAACTAACGAGCGGAGGCTGGTACGCCCAACAAAACCAACGAAAGGAGGCTATTACGTCCAAGAAAACAAACGATAGGAGGATGGTACGTCCATGAAAACCAACGAGAGTATGCTGGTACGCCCAAGAAAACCAACGAGAGGAGGCTGTTACGCCCAAGAAAACCAACGAGAGGAGGCTGGTACGCCCAAGAAACCAACGAGAGGAGGTTGGTACGCCCAAGAAAAACAAAGAGAGGAGGCTGGTACGCCCAAGAAAACCAACGTTTCGGCCGTTGTACGCTCCGGCCATCTTCCGGTGGTTGGAATGTCGAACTGAACCCTTTCTTTCGATCGGTGGGGTAGACTGTTCTTATTCCACTTGCCATGTTTAATGGACGACATTTATCATTTATCTCCTTTTAATTCCGCTCTCCATGTTACCCACTGCCTTAACTCCTTGTGTCCTGCCACTGGATCTAACTAACGCCTTTATCCGCCGTGCCATGTATCCTTGTCACATGGCACGTTGAACTAGAACAGTCTCTCCCAGCGAGCGAAATAAATGGTTCAGTTCGACATTCCAACTACCTGTAGAATCCTGGAGCGTACAACGGCCTAAACGTTGTAATAAATATGGCAACAAAGATGAGTATGATAGTCCGAACAATTTAAATAATGTACGTAATATATCATCACAGAAATATAGACAGATATGTGTTGTATGTATGCGTGTTTATTTAAGCAACATATTTTCATTAAAACAGTTCTATTAGCATCTGCGTAGTAAATTCAACACACGTATTAATATTTTCTCATATCTTTAACAATCTGACAATTACACTTGAAAAGCCTATTTTCTTAACTGTACCTATGAACTTAGTAAAAAAATAAACTCTCATTCTTAGACGTTAACACAATCGATATTTCGTTATACCAAAAATATATTACAATATCTTGTCAGCTGAATTTTATGAGTGATGCCCACTTATATTTAAAATAGATGTCATAAAATATTTCCTCAAGAGAACAAACGAGCATTAATCCTCCCGTTTTCTTCTTCTTAAAGAACTGGATAATGTGAAGAAGTCGCTTGTTAATATCGGTTTTCCTAACTACTTCATCGATCATTGAATTAGTCTATTTCTAATGTAACTTGTAGTAATACAGGACAAGCACATAAAAAAAAATATATATTAATATTTTCTATAAAAGCCAAATATATGTTCGTTATAAGCAGAATGAATTCCCTCTTAGAATCCTTATAAATAATTACATTAACACCAGTCGAATAGAAAAAGAAAATTAATTTAAAAAAAAATGCGCCTTTTAGGACACAGTTGACGACCAAAACAAGAACTTGCGAGTGATCTATTGCTCGGGACATCTAGCCCTGGCGCAAGACGGAGATGTCACACAGCAACAACCTACATGGGTCAACTATGTACATACACAAGTTTTGTATACACACACTCATGTATATATACATACACACACACACACTCATATATATATATATATATATATATATATATATATATATATATATATATATATATATATATATATATATATATATATATAATTCCAAACATGTTTTTTAGGATCAGGCCTCTTCCGGATTTCGCAGTTATTTCCCTTTTCCTGAAATATCCAAGTTAAAAGAATATGAATGTATACACTTTATCCACTGGGTCATGTGTCCTTGAGGCCAAATGGCACAGCGGATAATGACGTTCGTTAGATCCAGTGACTATACTCAAAGAGATTTGAGTACAATACCAGACTACAGCAGTGGTGAACATGAAAACCTTTTTCCGAATAATTTAAATAATCGTAATACCTCATCTCAGAGATATAGACTATCAGACTGTAATAAATCTTTTATGAGTTATTACAGTCTGATAGTGATTAATTTATGTGATGGAATGACAGATAATTGGTCTATAACTGTTTGACCATCTGTTTCACCAGTGTTTTGGAGGAGATATGTAATACCAGTGATCAATTCTAGAATAACTTTCAGATTATTCATTTGCATTGATAAAGCGTGCAAAGTTCTTTTTTTGAGAAAAGGCAGATAATATAGCCGAACGTTGCGTACGCTATCTCTTTCTGGTGATTTTCATTTTTAGGAATTTTTTAGAGTTTGCAATATATTATTATTGGTTATATCTTTGCATTCTTGTGTCCGGTTTTATCAACATGTTTCTTGTTCACTTGTGGTACACTCTACATTGGGAATATATTCCTTTGGATAATTTAAATATACTTGCCAAAACGTTTCGGTTTTTGAATAGATGGTTAAATATTTGCTTTTGTAACAACGTCTTTTCTAGATCCTAAGTATAATTTTGTTAAATCTATTTGAAATATATTACTTTGCAAATAGAATCTACAACGCGTTTCGTCTCGTCTTGCTCTCTAAGTCATAATGGATCTTTTATTCTTAGTATTTCTTGAAAAAAAATTCCAATAGCTGCTCGGTGTGGCGCATATATTTTATGATTTCTGTGTCTCTTCATTAGAGTTATAAAATCCTGAGCCATCATCACATTTCAATATATATATATATATATATATATATATATATATATATATATATATATATATATATATATAAAAGTTTTTGATGGCTGAAAATATATAAATATATATATATATATATATATATATATATATATGAAAATATTATGGATATCTAAATATATATATATATATATATATATATATATATATATATATATATATATATATATATATTATCGATATCGGCTTTTTCATAAAACGGACCGCAATACCACAATTCCCAAAAGAAAGGGTAACAATTTCTCTCCAAGGAGCGTCATGAAAAAAAGATCACTTAATGAATCCCAATAAATACAATGATAACAGAAACAGTTTTGGAAATAGGATGGTCTTGCCTAATAGACGACTGAAAGAAATATCAGCAGATGCTGCATTGTGATCCGAACTGCCGAGAGGCCAGAGATGCAATCATCGACACGAGGGACGTTAGAATCAATTGAGTAAAGTATCATGCTGGTCTTAATTATAGGGAAATGATTGTGGAAGTCGACTATTTAAGTAAGAAACTGAGCAAAGGAAAATAATTACCAATCAATATTATTGACGAAATTGCATTAAGTTTACTGTCAAATGTGGATGTCAATGAATGCTTCGACAAGTAATCTGTCTCATTCCCTGAGATTTGATTTAAAAAATAGGTTGACAGTTAATATGTTTGATCAAAGTTCGTTAGCCTAGTCTCACCTACAACAAAGAAACTTCAAATACTTTTCTATTATCAGAGACTTTGCTACATCTGTGGTTTGCTTCGTAAAATAAACGATAAGCTCTCATTATAAGTTATCGTAAACGACATAGTCTATAATTATCTCTTTCTCACCATTTATTTTGTCTCAAATTCTGCTATAAATGTGAGGTAGTTAACAAAAAGAAACTCCATATTTACCTCTTTCTTTTTCTAATGTCGAAATTAACTCTTCATGTCTTTTCAATAGGTTTTATCATCTTTATATTCATCAAAACGAAAGCATATTCATGTTAGTGACATTTACATTTTAGTTCAAATTTAGATTTACTGCTGACTTGTTCTAATAAATACCACGACAATTACGGTTTATATCTATTCTTTTGGTTTTTGTATATATTCGTGGATGACATTTCCGTTTTATTTACTGTTACTTGACACAATACACAGCAGATGCGCAACTGAAGATAGAGTGTTACTAAATTTAAGTTTTTAATATAGAATTAATGAAGACGTAATAAATGCGTATTATATGGACATGTAAAATGCATACCGGTTGACCAGGACATACAGAGACCAAGTTCAATTTGTCAGGGAAACACCTTCTTGAGTGACTATTCTGAGAAAGAAGCTGAGTTGAACTTGCCATGGTTTCCCACTATGAACATGACATGTCGTCTACTACCAGTGAAGATTTGAGCTAGTGTAACTAAGGGATTCAACACGTCTAAACAACTAGCATGTTAATAATGATAGTATAGTGTGGGGTTAGCAGGGTTTCATTTGTGGGATTAGGGACGCAGGGTGGAGAATACTTCATCAACCACAAGAGTCAGTAAGTCATTTTGAAGCCTGACGAGTGAGGGCGGAGCAGCACTAGTCAAGATTTTGCTTCAATATTCAATTATTGCTCTGATATAACTTTTATAATAAATAGAGCATATCAATAGAATAGAAGTATGCGTTTTCTGGAGCGATAAATGGAATCGATGATTCTTCCAGTATCTTCAGAGATGGTACAAAATTACGGGTTCCATTTGAGGTCGTTAGTGAGTTTTAAACCCAGCAGACATTGAAGGCAAAAAACCTCTTTGAGAGTTTGAATACTCATCTGAATTGATGCAGATGAAATTTTAATAGTTTGGTCTTGGATGTCTTGAAGGACAGACAGGCTTCACTCATTGAGCTGTGAATGATATCTCAAATTAGTGATCTGTTGTCAGGGACTTGTTATCAAGATATTTTGAGGCGCGCACCTACACCGTAGTGTTATCTATATTTATTTACTAAGCATTTAAGATTGTACAGGCGGGTATCAATAATAAAATTCGAGAAAGAGATTAGAGCAGAGGATATATCTTTGGCGGAAGCAAGCATTCATCTCATATATCTGAGAGGTATGGTTATTAACGACGACCTTTATAGACCTACCTCAAAGAAAGTCTAGCAAAAAACAGCATTCAAGTTTTCAAATTTATCTTGCATTCTTTGCAAAATGCATTTTTATTGCCTTTTAATTTTTCGATGTTTATTGAAACGAACTCATTGTACAGCTCAGCGGGCCAGATGGCTATTCTACGAGTCTTCTTCTAGATCTTCTATAACCACATCAGAGGGTTTGACCATTCTTAATTTGTCTTGTCTCTGTCACATGAGACGTTATCGTATGGGATGATGCTTTCTCGTTGTGACACCTGAAGTGTGTATGCACAGATACAGAATGATAACGAAAGCCTATTTAACTGATCGTAATAGAACACAGAGAAAAAAGATAAAGAGGTTTGTAACGACAGATACCAATTATTATTTTTTGTATTTCCGAGCCGCCGTACTTTAGGACATAGTATCGTTTTGTCTTTGGCAAATAAATCGTATTTAATCTGAAGAAAATATAAAATATTCTTTCGTGTTCATCAAGGTTGGTGGTTCCAGTAGTGCCAGAAAAACCGGTCACATACGTGGTCTCTCAATATGTTCTTGTTATCCTCTTTTATCTGTTGTCCACGGCGTTATTCAAATCTTATCATAGCACATTTAGATTCTGAATGTTCGACATTGTCCGACAGAACTAAAAACGTCAATTGTATTATTTTCAATTAACAGCAATTTTTGTCAGCAAATAGCAAATATTTTTATTCAGCTAACGTAGAAACGAGTCAATTTCCTATGTTTAATCATACCTAATTTTTGCTTCTTTGTTCCGTGTCCCTTTATCGAGATATTATACGTGAGATATTATAGCTCTCTAAATTTTCTTATTACTATCCCATTCATTATCTATTCGGCCACCCATTAAGTCTAGCTCGACACGTCTGTTACCCGATATTTTTTTCTCCTGTCTTTTTTAACATCATTATGCTCTCACTTTTTCTCATATGTCCTATAATTTCCAACTATTACTTTCTGATTCTAAGTGACAATTCTGTTTCCATTGACATGTCGGTATTCTTTTATTTTGTTAGAATTTTCAACACAAGTTATATGTTAATATATATATATATATATATATATATATATATACACACACACACACACACACACACACATATATATATATATATATATATATATATATATATATATATATATATATATATATTCCTTTTATAGAATCTGGAGGCTGGGCCAGGATGACATGCGATTTGACAGAATACAATCGTGGGTATCGTATTCTAACAGTTAGGATTTCCTTTGAGTAAGTTTTAGATATAAGTAAAAAAAAGATGCGAAGTTGACAGAAAGTTGCAAGAATTTGGAAAGGACAATACGCTTTCCACCTCCTGATCACCATAGGCAGGCTAAGGCTACACATGGCGGTAAGCTAATCTAAAGAAAGTGTACTTTTTACACTAAAATTCTTCTTCCAGCTGAACCCTCTTGTTCTCCTCGAAGCAATGCTATCATTTTTGTCTCTCTCCTATAATGAAGCGAAGAATCAATCTATGAAATGATGTTGTGATCTGAAGGGCTGAATCTGGTGAAGATGCGGAACGCAGCACTTCAATCATCTTATACTTTAGGTAATGCTTTTACGTGGTGTTCGTTTAACAAACAATTTTATTCTGAATTGCAAAAATTTCGCTACTGTGTGGAACATCTAGTTGATTTTTTATGCTGATTTGGCATCCAAAAGTATTACATAATTTAATGCGGGCTTCAAATTTATCTAAATTTGTCTAATCGGGAAAATTATTATGCATGTTTAAATAATTTCTATTCTTTTAGTTTCATTTACGGTTCATATATTTTTCGTGTTTCGATTTCTCATGGATTTTAAACATTTTTAAACTCTTGATATTAGTCTTGGAATTTGTTGAATTTTTCTGTTAATCTCGCAAATGAATCTTGAATTTCCTGTTATGATCATTATTTTCTTTCTTTAAAACTAGTATTAATACAAAAAATACACCCGTAGGTTCTGAATATTAACCTGGATCAACTATTCTTTGGATTTAGAAGTGTCTTTGCTAGGATGAATCCAATAAATATTTAAACTGAAATAAAAGATTAAATGATTTAAATAGACAAAAATAGAAACCAAAGATATTAAATGAAAGACAGAGTCGAGCCCACCTTAAAACCAAATAATAATGAGGACATGTCCCCATTTCGAGAAACATACCCTAAAGTTGAGAGGAAAACCCCATTGCAGATGAAGTAAGTAAATAAGAAAAAAACTGTATTCCCCCTAGATGTTCAAGATCAGAACCTGCGGACAGACATTTAAATCAATTCCATAAATAAAAGTAGTTACATTTCTACTTAGGCAGGGTAAACTGTTAACTATATAATGTCGATGATCCAATGTTGGAAAAAATAAATTTCAGTATAAACTTGATATAGTAGGAAAATACAAGCATTGCAAGTTATACCACCCTTATATAATTCCTCATCTAACACACGTTATGAACAGAGAAGCTGTTAAAACTTTTAATATTCTGGGATTTCAGAAGTGATACCACATTACTCTCCAACATACCACGTATGGTTTTGAAGAGCCTTTCAAATTGTTTTCTTATAGAGATGTTTTTTCTCTTTGAAAAGACAAATCTTAGAATGAATCAAAAACATTCATTAGAACTAGAAATTGAAATAATATGGTACAATCACTCTTCCAGAAATAATATAAACCCTAGGAATATTTTTTCTTAAAAAAACGCTTATATATACGTTAATATACAAGGAAATTCCAGGAAAAAATAACTATCCGAGAACGAAAATACTATACACAAGATCACTGTTCAAAAACACAGACACACATCTCTGCATGAAATTTGCTAAATAACATACTAAAAAAGACTCCATTTGCCTGTGGAATCAGTTAAAAGATTTGCAAAGGATTGCGCCAAACAGTAAAGCAGGCAAATCAAAATGAACAACAGCAACTTCCCACT
>CAHIKZ030005616.1:640000-680000 GCA_903632075.3 Acanthosepion pharaonis
AATGTATGGATGAAGGAGATAAGTACATTCGAGAAAAATCGAGCAAGACAACAGTTCTCTAAGCATCTCTAGGATTTCATTGAAATCTGGATAAAAATTGAGACCCTGTAGACGTTAAAATCGTAAATCCACATTGCTAGTGGGGTCGATTATAGTGGCTGGAAAATTTACAGGCTCTAAATGGTGGTAATAAAATGATATAAGCTTGAATTATGACTTTTTTCACATTTGAAATAAATTATTTCCATTTGACTGCTTGAACACTATTACAGGGTTGATCAGGTGTAATGCAGAGGTAATCTTTATTTTACAAGTCCCTCTGTCGGTACACTTGACATTTGAATTCATAATTATTAATGATCTGTGAATACGTCTGGGTATTCACAATTATCTACATAAAACAACATGAGATAGAGGACTAATATTTTTTTTAAGGATGAATAGTTACTACAGACTTTGTTTAGCCAACAGTTTGACCGTAGCTTTCGAGATGTCAAAGCTAATCGTATTGGTAACAGAATTAGCAATGGAGCTCTTCAGGATTTCTAAGGCTGAAGACATTTAAAACTTCAGCCGTTGACCAAGATAAGCGATGCTGATACTGTTTATCATTCAGGATGTTATTCATTGGTGAGGTGATTAACAGCTTACTTGTTGATAAAACCCTGTTAGCTTATGTCACTTAGGATGCTAATGTGTTGATATTGCGATTGACATGAACGCTCACCAGCATTCTGTGTTTGTCAGTTTACACACGACCTTTTCTAAATAATAGAAAATAGATGTATGAGAGAATTAATGATTTACTACTCTTGTTCAACAAATCGTTTAATCCCATAGGAAAACTAGTAAATATACGTGTCGAAATGTTATTTTATTCTGTTCATTTCCAGTGTCGTTTGCGATTTCATGAAAATAGATAAGAAGGCGTGAAAAAACCCGTTGCCATTTATGTTGTTTAAATGTCTGCAATGAATATGGCTCAAGTGCTATCCCAATTATAATCGATACACGTGAAGGAAGTGTATGAAAATTAAACACATGAGTATCAAATCAAAAAATAACCAAGATTATTGAAATTTGAGTAATGTCTATATATATATATATATATATATATATATATATATATATATATATATATATATATATATATACACTAGCAGCATTGCCCGGCGTTGCCCGTGCTTGATTAAAATATCGTACGACTCATACACCAATCGCTATCACTTGACTTAAAATATTTTGCCCTTCCTTGCCTTTAAAGGAGTGCCCTTTGTCGTGCTGATGTTGTTAAATGCCTTACTTCTTGCCTATCTCACACTGCGAATTTTTTCTAAGCTCTATACTAAACATTAAATCTGTTACGAAAAAAGATCTAAACAAAATGAACATAAAATCATCAGCTATAAAAAGGACTCGTAACTGGAAAAAAAAACAATGCAAAAAGAATGTTAACAATATATAATTTTTCACACCGAACACATGCTAGTTAATATTCGTGTCAGTCTGTTGTTGGCTCTCACGCTGTCCAATAGAATCTTCCTGCCTATTCGTGGCAGCCAGCTATAGGCTCTCACTCTGGCCAGTAGAAAATGGCCGCAAACTACATGAAAACTGCCATAGAAGCATGAAAAAATCGATTATTTCTACTATCGATAGGAGTTGAGAAATGCAATGTCGGTCTTGGTTTTCCGCTTTCTTGGTGCATGTGCATGTATATTTTGGTGCAAATCCTTCGAAAAATGCGGCCGTGCATTCGTTACACACACACACACACAAACGCACACACAATCCTGCCTTTTATAGATAGTGATAAATGAGCATTGAAGTCAACACTCATAGGGGAAAGGCTGTTTAATGCTAAACGCAAACGTCAGGCTTGACGATTGCATCTAGCATGAAACAGCCTGTCGCATCTGAGTGTTGACTTCAATGTTCACTTTTATATTTACATATGCTCTATCTCTGATATTGAGAACTTCCCCATAAATATTGCACGACTTAAGACTATATTTCTCACACTCTCTCTTTATCTATCTATTATCTATATATCTAACTATATATCTTATTATATATATATATATATATATATATATATATATATATATATCACCCCTCATAAGTGTGTGTGTATGTATGCCATTCTATCTATCTATCTATCTATATATATATATATATATATATATATATATATATATATATATATGTGTGTGTGTGTGTGCGTGCGTACCCGTGTGGGTTTTTAAAATGTGTCTATAAATATGTGCAGATGTATGTATATATACACCTAAATGTTTTATATATATATATATATATAAAAATGTTTATTTTTATTGAGAATTACCGATGCGTACATATGTGCATATTATCTCAATCTTTGTATATAAATGTGCAAGTGTATTTTTTTCCATCTAGCCCCCCGAGCAAGGTGCTACTTCCATTATGACGCTTGTATTTATATGTAGTGGAAGAGAATTAGAAGACTTTAGTGAGTAGATAGGTCTACAAATATGCAGGTTTCCGGAAAAGAAATGATTGCAGTCGACGTTGCATTTACATCGGTGATGTTGTTAGATAGGAGACAAGGAATGAATTGAAAGATTCTTCCAGACGTGAAAGGTACGAGAAAAGAATCTCTAGAATAGAAACTACTTTTACATTCATCCTTTGTCACAGTAAACCGATTATTCTTCGTAATCAATCTAGTAGTCGTATTAAATTCATGCAGTCGAGTTACCAATGGAGAGAGCTCACGGAAATATTTACAGAAAAGATACATATAATAAACATCATGGTTGTTGGAAAAAGACTGCATTCGATATATGTGCACAATTATGTTTGTTGGGCTTGCATTAATACTTATAAGTTGCAATGGTCAAATTGGCGCCAATTTTATGTTTAATAATGCGCGTTGTCTTTTTTGTTTTGTTGACAGCATAGTTCGGAACCATCTGTTGGAAAAAGGGCAATATGACGCAATTCACTACGCCAGAAATTTGGAAGCAACATGCACTTTTAATTGGCATTCGCGACGGAAGTTCCAATACGAGTGTTTGGGCGTCAATATTCGGACAGGGCAAAGGATTCGGAATGAGTTGGGTGAGTCCAATAAAAATTATGAAAGTACGGTAGCTCGAAAAATTCTGAATGGTCTGATAAAAACTCCCCAATTTGTTGGTGAGGGCGTCAGACTCAACACGGTGACCTACATCAAGTGCACTGAGGAGGTAGTGCTGCTTTGCGACAACTTAAACAAGGAGACAGTCCAGAAGAGAAGCAGGAGATTCCGAAGTCGTCTGGAGGAAGTGGTTGAAGCCAAAGACGACGTTATTGAATAAATTTACTCTTTAGTTTTTCAAGATTTTTTCTATAATTTCCGTAAATATATCTTTTAAAATGAGATGTCAGTTTTTATTCCATTTTTGCGTAATTTACCCGTCTATCCATCATCCCACCCTACACATACATACATACATATATATATATATATATATATATATATATATATATATAGATAGATAGATAGATAGATAGATAGATAGACAGATAAAGAGAGAGAGAGAGAGAGATACACTTAGACTCTCATATATATACACACATACATACATATATACATAAACATACATATATATATATATGTGTGTGTGTGTGTTTGTAGCTTTATCGTTTGCGTTAAATCACTATACGGAACGTTAGCAAATATTCTGTATCACTTCAGAATATTGGCTACCTTATATTAAAGATTTTCTGCCTAACCTGATATTATCGATAAAAATAAATTTAGCCACTTAATGTATATTATAAACACCCTACTATTTTTATTGTCTGATGTACGTTTTGTCCATGTGTAAATAACAAATTACTGATACGAATAAATTATTTAGACTCTATCCGTTCCGTCTACGACGCAAATGAGTAAACCTACCTAATGAGTCGAAATTTCGCCTGTTGCAACGCCACCGAAGACAGCGACTGCAGGGTACTATTCACATTTGTAATTATGCCAACAATGACCTCGTAGAAATAGTCGCACATCATTCACAATGATTTGATGTCTTACCAATCCAGGTCCCATGTCGAAAATGTTTCCTTGTTTCTGTTCAGTTTTATCATTTGTATTATTTCAAAAGAATTTCTAAGACTTTGACCGCAAGAAATTTTTTTTTCAATATTTTATCGAATAAGGAAAACATGTCTGTTCTCAATACAATTAGCATGAAGAACAGTGATTTTCCAATGTTCTTAAATTCATTGTAATATTCTTTTCAGTTATAATCTATACTTTAACATTGTCTCTATGATTCCAACAACAGCAATAACATAAACAAATAATGTATTCTCATGTATCTGTGCCTTCTATTGGCATTATAAAGGATTTTAGTTCACTGTTCACTGAATATATTTCCGGTCGTCTTTTTAATTCTCTCTTCAAAACATCTACCACCGCTTCGACAACTAATGTCGAGACTGTCAACTTCCCCACGCACACACACACGCGCGCGCACACACACACACACACGCGCGCGCGCACACACACACACACGCCCACACACACACACACACGCAAAAACACACAGACACAAACACAGACACACAGACACACAGACACTGACACACAGATAGACCCATATATATATATATATATATATATATATATATATATATATATATATATATATATATATATGATTATATAACACTTACAAGAGCAATATATTTATCTATCTTTCAGGTTTCTATCCTGTAGTTTGCGGAAACCATCATCTGCTATGATCATTTTCTTCTGTATTAAATTTAGAGGTGTAAAATATACACTGTAATTGAAGAGATAAATAACAAACTACTCATTGCAGGGAATGAGATCACAAACTTCAATCCACCAGCTCGAGATGTTAGCCTGTAATGGAGATGTTACAGCTGTTGACAGGAATAAACTCACCCTGTTGAGTTCTATAAAGCCAATACCTTTTTTCTCTTATATCAAATTTTAGGTGTATTGAACAGGAATTGTTAGCATTCTTTGGCCATCAGCTTTGAAAGTATTTCAGAACTCTTAGAGAGTATTTGCTCTCGGCCGATTTCAGGGAAATCTGGGAAAAGCGGCAAGCTTCGCGTGACCGGGGTGAGTCATTTTTTTTTTTACTTTCTTTTTTAATCTCCTTTTTTACACAAGGGGGGGTATCCCATTGGACCCTATCTCCAGGTTAAGCTAGGCTGTTTTGCTTAACTAGTTAATATGAGTAAATATTGTTCCTGGCCTGCACCCGGTTTTATCCTTTGATATGATCCATGGCAAGATTCCCAACCTCCGCACTTTGTTTTTTTTTCTTCTCCTATATTTATCTCAACTTGCTCAACCTTTTATTTTCCCACTCCACAATTTATTTTGTCCTTCCCTTTAGTTTCCGAGCGTTTTTATTTTGCAAAAATACAAGCGACCACTCTTAATGTATCTGTGCGGTGACTGGACCTACTAACAAATTTATTTTAGCTTGAATTTTTTGTGTGTATTTTAAATTCGTTATTAGCTTAATCCTCTCCTCCTTATTCTATGCCATATATTTCTATCTATTTATTTATAAGAAAAAAAGAAAACAAAGACATCTTTGTATATTAGTTTTTTTTTTTTATGTTATGGGTATTTTAGTAGGCCCGGCTTGAATTTGCGGTACTGTGGTATATGTGGGATAAATGATGTTGTATGAATTATTGTTGTGATTGACTACATTGTAATGAATAAATAAGTCGCGAATTAGATTAGCTAGGTGTTTAGGATGGTCAGTGTCGATCACCTACACATAATTTCCCTTCGGCATTGCGCCGCACATTATATCGTGGATACAATATATATAGTCTTGATAATCTTTTTTAACCACTGATATACACAATGTGGTGGATTCCTGACGGACACCTCTATTGTTTAAGCTAGACTTCTTTTGTTCAAATAGTTGATGTGAATAATTGTTGTTCCCAGTCTGTTCTTGGCATTCTCTTTTGTTATGATCCTTGTCAAGATTCCCATCCACCCCAGGTTGTTTTTGTTCCATTTTTATCTTAATTGGATCAGCTTATGTTTTTTTTCCCATTCCGTAGTTTATTTTGTCCTTCCCTCATCTCAAGTGAGCGAGTTGCTTCATTCTACTTATCGGCAGAATACTGTGGCTACTCTTATTTTCCTGTGCGGTAAACGGGTCTTACTTTCATAGTGCATTTTACCTTGAATGTTTTTTGTACTTTATTTTCGTTATTGTGTTCATCACAATCCCCTTCAATTCAAGTCTTATGTCTTTATATATTTAAAAAAAAAAAAATAAAGCTCCACCCCAACAAAAAATATTGACAGTTTCTACATTATCAATTTTTTTTTAACATGGAGTTTGTGTGGAATCCTTTGAAGATGCGTTTTTGTGGTATACGTTCGATTGAATGTTGATGGATGAGATCTTGTGGTGATTGAGTTATTTCTAAAAATCAATGCATAATGAAGCAGATTAGCTAGGTGTAGGATAGTCAGACTTTCCATTTTATCACTTGGCTTTGTGCCATATGAAATGTAGTACCATTTCAAAATAAACAGATTTTAGTTCTATTTTCTACATAACATTTGCATCTCAGGATTAAGGCTGCAGATGTTCCGTTTTTGAGAACGTCAAGCGTAGAGAATGAGAAGAAATCTGAATAATAATTCAATATGTGCATGTCTATTACTAATTAAATAACATATACGTAATAGTCCCAGTTACCTGCGTCATTATGACCTGGAGGATATTACAGGAAGTTATGTCACCTGTCAAATGTGTAAAGAAAATGTTTGACACCCATGTTTAAAGTATTTACAATGATATTAGTAACATGTTATTTTGATTCACTGATGTTCCTGTTCAAACGTTTTCTGTGTAGTACATGTCTTTCACGTTGTCACTGTATACAGTATCTTGGGCCATCTTCCTCAGAAATTAATAGAAATATGAACTTCTTTTTACACGGTTGCAAGAAAGCCTCATTCCATAGTAATGAATGTTTCTTAAAAAATCCTTCTTTTAATTTGGTTATATATTCGTTGCAATTTTGTTAGATTTATATTATGAGCATGACCAAGTATTGGATTTAAATACTGGTTAAATTGTTTCAATCATTACTTCAAGTTCAAGTAAAATCAATGACAACTAATTTATGTCATATATAAATTACGGCTTGTCAACATTTGTAGACGTTTGTTTTAAGTGAATCTCCCCACGACTACAAGACGATAATGACACTAAAACGCGTGAAAATAGAGTGAAAGAGAACGAGAAGACGTTTGAAGGAACCGGGAACCCAGTTTTAAGAAAGAAAAAAAAAGTCTAAAAGCAAAAGAAGGGATAAATCTCTACTTATCTACAAAAGATTGGGCAGGAGTGTGAAGCAAGTAGTGAATAAATTTCAAAGTGGATATATTTTCATTTATTTTTACATGACTTTAAATGACTATCAAAAGTCAGAAAATATACATACTATGCATAAAAAATGCGTATGCATAAAAAAGAAATGAAAAATATTAAAACTTCAGAATTAGGTAAGATGCGTGATTTTGATATACATAATACTTGCAGCTCAGTACGTGAATGCGAGAAATGTTACAGGTGGCCCGACGACTATGTCAACCTAAAATGGAAGACTGGACAAGACTTGCTTTTGCCGCATTCTACACTGAAATGAGTGAAAAGAGAAAGAGGAAGATTTACCGCGCATTTATTGTCCTTATCCGTCGTCACCTAACCATATATTGGCCGACCAAGAGGGAGAATTACCACATTTTTTTTTGTTTTACTCTACGATGCAAGCTACATACATACATATGTATAGTTTATGTCTACTAGATAAAGTTGAACAAATGCTAGATTTAGGTTGAATTTAGTGGCAATAACATCTGATGTATATTAGATAGGATATATATTTTTCTAATATTAATCATCCAAATTCGGAAACCCATATTCCACGCAAATAATTATGATAGATGAATTCTCAATTGGCAACATGTTTGTTTCTTTCCAGGTTGGTATTATTCTGTTTTTCTAGAAGGAAATTGTTCAGTGTGAATCAATTCCCTGGAATGCTTTCTTTTACTTGATAATTACTACAGAATCTGTCTCTACATTTCAAACAATCTAAGAATTATTATTATCTTGTTTTCTTCTTATGTTGCTTTTACGCGATTTTGAATAAATATTTTCCAAGGTCATCTTTCTAAACATGATTTCTTTTATTTTTCTGGATGAACAGACATTTTAGTTGTTGACTTTGTCTCCTTAGCTCAATCTCAGCGGAATATTAAAAAGTAAAATAAAATAAAATCCATCGTATTTCGTTATATTACGTAAACAGACTCCAGGAAATAAACACCTAAAAAAACTAAAGGCAGCCAGTCATCAAACAATATATATTCATGTATTGTCAAACAAAGAAATAAAAACTAATTCAGTATGCAGTTAGATGAACTATAATTATGTAAATTAAGTGTATTGTATATAATATGATATTGAATTGTGTTTACTCCAGAAAGGTATGGTTAGTTTATTTATACAATATCAATTCTAAAATCTACTGTCTAGTTTCAAACCATAAAATCATGAAAAAAGTCGCACAATTGAAGTTAATGTTTTTTTATTGAAAAAGGTCGTAGTACATTTATTATGGGGCCAATGTACCATTCCAAGTAAAAAGGTAGTTAATAAGGTCTTTGTAAATGTTTAAATGGAAGGAAAAATCACTTGATATTAGGAGTATATGTGTGATAAATAACGGTTGATCTTAGACTTGAACATATTAAGATTGTATTGATTGTAAAAGTGTCCTTTCGTAAACGATTTAGATAAGGAGATGAGTTGAATATTTTTCTTCCAAATTTAATACGAAATGAATTAAGATGAGGCGACATTTCTTCGTTTAATAAATGATCCTAATTCTAAAGGACTGGTGAAACTATGGAATACAGTTTATGTTACTATCATCCATGACAATAAAGATAGATTACTGAGAGCTTGTGACGTTTCTTCTATGTGAAAATGCTTTCTGACTGGATGACTTTCCTCATTCACAATGCGTCATTAAACTTTTTAAACTGTAATAAGGCTGGAAATCAGTATAGAGCAGCTCTAAACTAGGTATGGCAGTACTTTTCTATTTTCAGTCTAAATTGTTTCTTGTAAAGATAGATAATGTCAGAGGTCATGTACTTTCTGGTACAAGAAACCGCTCATTCCCCGCCTCATTAACGATGTGTCAAATATACGATTTTTTCTTGAGGCCTAATTTTCTAGGGAAGCGGATCCTTGAGATTAAGACCGTATATCATGATTGAAAAAAAAAGAGTTGAGTTTTCTCAATGATCTAAAAAGTTTAGCATCTTTTGGTGGTATTGAATATTACAAACAATTTTCACCCCCACTGAGATTTTGAATCAACTTTATGGAATAACCCAGCCGCTTGACTCTGGTCATTTGTGTTTAGGAGTTCAACACATAAACCGCTGTATTACATATATTGAATAATAATCTAATAATATATGTCGGCATATCACTAAATTTAAGCAGAAAAATAAGGGACCGATAATAGAGCATTGGACACGCCACCATTATTTTCGGGAAGAGCAAATATATGACTAGTAATAACAGCCATCTTGGACCTCACTGATAGGGAGAGCTTCATCACAGATAGGTAGATTCTAAATGTATCAATAACAGCAGTGATTGCCGCAAACCATTCTGTCACAACTTTTCAAAATCCATTAAAATATCTAAGACTATAACTCACATTCTGCTTTTCCTATCAAGTGTTTTCATATTTCCAAGTACATGACATTTAAAGGTATTAGCATCCGACCTAGAGAATGGAAATCTATAGTATTTTTTGTTTAGCAGGTTGTATATTACTAGATGCTCGACGAAAAGTGTGTTTATGTGTTGTAGAGTAGTTTTCACAGTGGAGGCCTGTATTTCACTGAGTCGACCCTGAAAAAAGGTTCGACGTACAAAACGTTAGGAACGTGAAATACTAGTTAATGACGCAGCAATCTAGTTGTGATGGTTGATACTTTAATGTCCGACATCGACTGACACACCAACTTCACTCTGAGCCCCCGTGGCGACTGCTACTACTACTACTTATTATCTGTGGGAGAGTCTATTAACAACAGAATAGGTATGTTCCGGTATAACATTATGATAAGACAATATGTTTGCCGATGACACTAAGAGGAAGGTGGAGTGATATTGCAACGGGGAAGAACACTCATCTGCATTAGTTTAAGGTAGACACACAGCTGGCACCTTCCATGGATTTGGAAACATTTTCCATCGGTCAACAGTTAAGCAATGTTGGGATAATTTTGTGTTAAGGATCTTAATAATGATAAGAAGATTTTATCCGAACCAGTAGTCAATGTGTTTTATAAGTCTTAATAGTTCTAGAGCCAAGTTAGAGATAACGCTGTGATTGTCTACTTTAAGGAAATAATTAATGCACAATATTAAACATCAATACCTATTTTTATTCAGATGAGGTAGCAAAAATAGAAATAAAACACCTCTGATATTGACTTAGGAAGAATGTTCTTGTAAGCATTATACGTACCAAAGAGAGCTTTTCGGAAGAGTCACCGATGTGTTGTTATAAAGGAAAGAAAAACAAAAGAACGCCATTGAAATACAACCTGAGAAATAGAAAGACAATTTTATCTGAGAAATTAATAAAAATGTAATAGTAATATATGTTTCAGTTTCAGATTTAATACTCTTTTATCTGTTAAATTCCTAACTGTTAACTTATAGGATCACAGAAAAATATATTTTAAGATGTATGGTTATAGTTTATTTGTGTCTATTTAATGGAAACCTTGAAAGTATATGTGTTCTGATATAATCACGTTATGTTTTTATTTTGTCTCTATATCCTAAATTCTTTGATACTACTTAATTTTCTATTACACAATTAGTAGCATTTTAGACAATAGCAATACTATTACTTCATCTAAGACAATTCAGTCTCCGACATTACTGGTGGTACGGGGAAATAGAATTTATTGGAAATCTCATTAGTTATATATGAATCAATTAACTACTAGTGAAGGCTGTCTTTCGCCGATTAAATATTCTGATTGGACCATGTAAGGACGTGATAAAATTATAGTAAGCCATACTGTATTTTACCTTTCAAAATAATTTTGTTACCTTTTTACAGTCTTCCTTTCCCTTTTGTAATAGAAAATTAATTCCTACAATATTCGAATTTATCACCCAGGCACGTCTCCCACGCAATATAAATTCAGAAGAAACGTGATCAATCCCAATATGTGTTACTGAAATAACATTTTTTTTTTGTTTTTACTTTCTAGGTTTCTACAAAAATTGTAAAACTATAAGGTTTAAAACTAAAATTGAAATAAAATTCAAAATTATACCTGCCTATTTGTATTTATGCTTATATGTGAAGTGATAAAAAAATAATTTGGGTCGGAAATTTAAAACTATTTTTTTTTTATTCTGGTAAACTGTATATGATACTTTTTTGCGATATTGATAAAAGATGGAGGAAATGTATGAAAATTGATTCTGCGAAGCTGTAATCTTTATACATTGAAAATCCATGTGCTTAATAAATTAGACGAAAAAACATCTGGTGAAATCATAACAAATTCAAACTGGGATAAAGCTTTTTCCTGAAAGAAAATAAAAGAAGAAAAATTGAATATTTAAGAACAATTTGCATTGATTTAAACGTACATTAAGAATGTAAATAAATCAGAAAAATATACGTGAATCAAAAAAATAAAAAGACGAAAAGCTGGAATTGTGTTTTTATCACCAAACATTTCCCAACGGAAATGAATATAAAGAACATATCTTCATAAAAATGAGAGGAAATAAAAGTGTCAAACTTCTCTTGGTAAAATCCTATCTACGCATGTATGGAGATAGGCATATTGTCTGCACTCCCCTCATGAAAATAAGGAAAAAAAAATTCCATTTTCAATTTTTACACGCACACATATAATAACACATGATCAAGCATTTAGATTCATAATAACGATCGTGCAATTCACATTTAGGAAACAAAACGGTTAAAAAATATGAATGATTCTCTTCTGAGCAAAAGGAATTCTGGTTTTATTTTCGTATAACCGATCGACAAGCGCACACTTCAAAAATAATTATCGATCTGATACACGACTGCCAGAAGTCTCTAAACATATAAAAATAGATCATTTGAATAGAAAATATTAATTTAATGAATGGGAAATTTGAATAAAATTCGGGAATCGCTGCAGAACACCAGCTGTTTCTGAAGTGCATAGTGAACGCATAAAAGTGTAGATTTAGGAAATAAAATTTCTATGATAGCATCATTACGAAAAGTTAAAGATTACAATTAACCTTCCTATTATTCTTAACAATATTGTTATAGGCGTCTTCATAATGAAATGTTCGAATGTGTTTCAAATGGATTCACTGTAATAGTTATAAGAAACGTTGCATATATCTCTGCAGACTAATTTATCTGAACGATTATTAATTGACTCTGTCATAATCAATGTTATTTCTTACCGAATCTGTCATGTTTCACAGAGCCAGATCAAAGAAAGTAATACAATGTTTGAAAGAAAAGCCATTTTATAATGTATTAGAAAAGAATTCAAACAAATCGTTTGCGGCTAAAAAAGCCTGCAAAATATAGTTTATGAAATTAAATTCTTTGCTGTCATTTTAATAACTTTTTACGACCATTCTTCGAATTTATAAGATAGTAAAATTCTAATCTTTTATCTATATATGCGATTTTCCCGAAATGCCGCTTAAACGAAACAGAATAAACCAACCAATTTAGAAGCATAATACACCTTGATCCGTTGCAGAATGCTGTGACCAATTTCATTAAACTTTATAATTCTTGAGCGAAAGCCGTTTTTCTGTTTTCAACATTCACAATGGGAAATACACATTTTGTTTTCGCTACACATTTTTATTTCAATCCGCGTATGTAAACAAATATTTGCCATTATATTCTAAATATCATGTGTGTTAAACGTAATAAAGATTCATTATACATTATAACAACATTATTAAATGAATTTAAATATAGATAACACAACATACATTTATACATTTCACTACAGTACATCAAAACTTTTTTCCGTAAACAGCTTCATGAAAGGTAAAGAGAATATATGTGTCTCATCATTTGAGGATAAGTATATAAATAAATGCAGGCTAGAAAAAATTCTCTTTTAATGTAAAAAAATAAATCTATCCATTCAAATATTTTACTCCTATACATTAAATCTAAATATATTTGCATTAAGTGGTTATTGATGCTTGTTATTTGTTTTCGGGACATATAAATATTTTCATATATAAATAATAAACCTCTAATTTTGTATGTTTACCTTCATGTTGCTGAGATAGTGCTTAAACGATATATAATACCAAAACCAATATATAAGCATTTTGTAACTTGAAGCCTTGCCGAGTGTAGTGCCAAATTTCCTGGGAAATAGACAAAGTGTTATTCAGTTAGAGCCGTTTCTCTGTTTTCCGGCATTTAGGAAAATCAGGTATTGTTTTGTTGTAGTAAAGAAAAAAAAAAGAAAAACTGTAAACTTATAGTTGCAACAAACGCCTGCAATAGTCTTCTTCTGTGTCTCGTCCGCGACACTTGTATCCAAATCACAGTTCAAACGATAGTCCATTGAAACAGTCCAACAGGCAACGTAGAAACTGCAAAATTGGGTCACAAATCCAAGCTAAACTTCCCACCAGCAAAGTAGTAGATTTTTGCTAAATACTTTCGGAAATATTTCTTCGGCAGATCGCACACAGACACGAACTCTTTTTCCAGGTAGGTGATTATCTCTTTCACTACAGTTTTCGATGCGCATTCTTATATAATTACGCGTGTATGAACAAACACTTGAATATTATATTCGAACAAGTGTGTGTGAAAATCAATAAGCATGCATAATAAATTAAAAAACGCCATTAAATAAATTTACACATGCATAACACAACATATATTCAGACAATACACTACACACTACATTGTATCTTTTTTTTAAATAAATAAACACCTTGGATGTTTTGCAGCTAATTACTAGCTGAAAGGATATTTAGTTGTGTCATTGTAAAACGTGATCGCCATAGCTGGAACATTATGTCACTTTTACTTGATGGTAAATAAATAAATCGATGACCACACATTTACACCGTTACATATTTTGAAATAATTGTGTGAAAGGAACAATTATTTATAATAAGAACATATAATTATTATTTTGAAGAAGATAACTAGATAAAAAAACTGCACAAAAAGGAGGCGCCCATATTTTATATCTCAATAAATATGTATCTCTTAAAGCAGACGATCGCTGTTTGTTTTGTTTTCCTTCTCCTTCAAACATTATCATATACTAAAGACTAAAAATGCTATAAAATATCACCCTGAAGCTACTATTTCTTGAAAAGAAAGACCTTAATGTTACTTTGCAAATCTGTTCTCAAATAAATTATAAAAAAAAATCTTATTAATTTCATATTGCGTTGATTATAAGTAATATTTTATAATGTGAGTTATAATAATTATTGCAAAAAACTTTATTGCAAATACAAATTAGATTATTTGTAATTAATAATAAAATAGATAATATTTTACCTCATCATTTAAAAAGAAAATAACAGGATTATGGATTTTCGGTTACTCTCCTTGTATATTATCTGACTAACAGCTGAACCATCATTTGTTTTTGTTTAAAAAATTGATCAGTAGAGAGATCATGTGAGTGTATGCGTTAATAGAAAACTTCTGTTCATAGCGTAGCCAATAGTTACGGCAAACTACGTAGAAAAAGGCCGATGTATTCACTTTACCATTCAATATTTTTTTTTATCTGGTTCCTCGTTTTAATTCATCCGCTTCAGAAATTTAATCTGTACTTTTCACATCGCCAATTTTATTAGGACTGATAAACTTTATAGTCGGAAGCTTTGGCCCGATTCCTCTTTTTCTGAACTTCTCATTTACTTCAAATGCTAAAAACGTAAAAAGAAAACAAACTTTTGTGTTGCAAACTTTAGGATATTAATAACGTTATGCCTGTGTCCGATAGAATAGTTACTGAAAACAAGAAAAAGATGGCTGTACTTATTATGATAGTCGAGATTATTTGGGAACTAAATTTCTCAGTGCATTACTTGGACCATGGATGCAAAATCTTAGAGGACCCATCAAAGTTCACACAAGAATTTATTGCTTGTGTAGACTATCATTTAACAGCATTAGGAAAAGAGTCTGAAGCTGGGGAAATTAATTTCTTTGTATATAGTCATACAAAGAGTGGCTATATTCTTTTGAATTTTTTTTTATTTCTACTCATTGTATATGGAAAAGTGTTATTTTTTCGAGAAGATAAACATGTCAATGAATATGAATTTTTTTTTTTTCTACGAGCAACAAACATAAAATTAATGTTATCAAGTAAAGCTTTAGTCATCTTAACGTTTAAGGTATCTAACCGTGACAGAAACTGTCTCTTTGTTTGTTAGGATTAAAAAGGGACACTGGTGGACTCTAGAGATTTTTTTCTTTGTCTAAACAAGAGACATGATCCTATTATACTTACTATGTAATGTCTTCCACTTTTTGCATATCAACTCTCCACTAGAATCGAAAATGACGAAGGAAATAAACAGGTCTTTCAATCTGAAGCTATTTCAGATCTAAATCTGTCATAATAAAACGATAAAATATTTCTGTCTATGTAAATTCTTAGGTTAGGTTAAGATTCCAGTAAATTAAATATATCAATAAATGCTTTTAATCAGCAAGGACATTAATCACCTTTAATAAAAAATGTTGTTAATTATCAGTTAATATACTCATTCTTTTCTTTTTGACTTACATTTCTCTATTCATGTTCTTTTAATCTTGTGTCTGAAGTTAAATTGTGAGCAACTGTTACGATTTCTGTCGTCTCTGGATTCTTGTGAGCAACTGGCAATTCTTTAGTCTTCAATGTCCCATCACTAACTGAATGACAACAATGGGGCGTCCTATGTACAACGATAAACCTCATCCGCGTCCAGGGTAAGACGATAAACTACGTCCAACAGCAAGGCCTCTGTTAACGAGTTTTTGAGGAGCGTGGAACCACCTCTCAATCCCTGGTGTGCCCAGGCCTACTCTGAACCAGGGTGGTAGCACCTGTTAAGGTACATTCTATGGGCAAATACTTAACCCCGCAACTGGGGTAAAGAAGCATTATAAAAGTGTAAAAATAGGTTTTAATACCAGAAGTACTTTGGGAAAAAAATGTTACCAGAAATTATTTTTGGAAAAAAATATTACCAGCAATACATTTTGAAAAAAAATTACCAGCAGTACATGTGATTGTACTCAAGAATATGAGCAATTGAAAAATGGTTCAAATATCTATGTATACATATACACTTTTTTTTTACGAAACTATCGCTATGTATCTATTTCAAAAATTTTGTTGGTATTAAATGACCCACTGATGTTGATATGTCATAAAACAAAACAACCAAACAACAACCACTAAATGAATTACGGATGGAAAATATCCTTAATTTTCCCACGATTTATTCAACATGTGTGGAGACAGCGCAGCTGTAGTATTGTTTGTTGCGAGGGAGAGGTGCAGGAAGTTGAAGTGTACGGTTAAAGCTATTTGGACAACTACACATCTTCATGTTCAGGCTTCTCTCAATAAGGAATCTGCGACCAGTGGATGTCTTAACATGTCTATTCTTGTAAATGTTCCCTCTGTTTTCGCGTGTTTTGTCTCATAGAATGTATAAAAAGACAATCGTCAGTGTTTGATGACGACGCGGTTCAAACCGCCTCCGCTCTGGTTTTCAGAGTCCTCACCAGTATGGTTTACTATTTTGGACCAGACAATTAATTATCTAAAACTATTACATTGTCATTCAGGGAAAAGATAACTATTTGTGTCAATGATAAATAATATTAATTTATTAAAAAAAATGACGCTTTCGGATTCGTAGAGAATTTGAACTCTCTTTCCAGATTACGTATTTATTGACAAGATTAAATATTCAGTCCCGGGTAATATTATGTTACCTTGAGGAGCAGGGGGCACAAGTTTCTTTCGGCTACTTTTGATCAGGTAAAAGAAAGAAATATCCAAGACACAACACTTCAAATTACGATGACCAAATCATTATATGTGAATGAATTCAGGAACAATAAAAGAATCTTCGTCGTTATAGACTCACCATTGTAATTGCATTATTAGAAAATGTAAATTATTCCTTCTTAGAATCTCTGAAGTCTATATGGAAATCTGAGTTTTTATTGTCTTTTGTTATTCTTTCGTTTTGAATAGTTACACAGGAACATCTGTAGATGAAAAGTGAGCGGAAGTGATGCTGATAATTATTTGTCAATTCTTCTCTAGTTTTATTCATAACACGTCATTCTTTCAATTTCCATTTCATTAAGAGAAATCATATTTTCTTGCCATATCTCCAACATAACTCCCATTCAGTGAAATCAAATATATTCTATCGGCACCAAAAGGATTTGAACTCAGTATTTTTCAAAAGCTTTATTACTTGTAAATAATCATTATCATTGGTTCTCTTTATATTTAATTTAAATATCCGAATTTGGAGAGATGTACCCACATATTAATAAATGTAGATTGTTATTGTTCTATTTTCTGCAATAAACACAACGTTAACAAGGATTTTATGGTTGCCATTATATCTGTTGCAGTAGTTAACCTGTGAAAAAAGAAAAATTTGATATTTATGGATTTCCGGTGAACATGAAAATGTCTAAAAAGAAGTTAGGAAAACAAAGCTATAACTTTGATTTCTTTCGTGGAATATTTCAGTTTCATGTTCACTTCATAACTCTAAAGGATAAGTTAAAATATTTGACATGTTTAATATGGCCGACACAAAGTTATGAGTCAGTTTATTTTTGTGTATAATATAGACAGAAGATTCATTAAAATATTGAAATGTTTGAAATTTCCAAACATATACTCTGACATACACCAATGTGGCAATAGTAAACATAAAAAAAATGATAAAGATAATTCCAAAATTCGTTGAACAAAAGATCAATAAAATAAGTTTATTTTTTTCTCTTTTTCATGTTAACATATGAGATGTATATAACATAAGCAGAAAAATAAAAAAAGGTTATTTTACTGTTTCAAATGTAATACAAGATCATTCTGAATTGCTATAATTTTTATTGACCCTTTTTCATGCTTATAAATATTTCATCATGTGTTCTTCTTTACATTGGACGCTCCCAAAATCTATCGCTTCAATGAGGTTTTTTCAAAGGATTGCTTCAGTTCGAAATGGTTGTATTTATTTTATTTAATTGAATCTGGATACTGGAAAGTTTGGTTTAATCTGTCTTTTTATTACCAGAATCTATCTTACAACTTTTTATTACCAGAATCTATCTTACAACTTTTAAGTTTAAAATATGTCTATTCTTTAAATATTGCCCCATTTGTTCTGGGATTTCTGTTGCGTATCTAGTGATTGTTGACAAAAGCTAAAGAAGAGACTGTAATGTTGGAGGTCTTAAGTTGGCATCTCGGCTTCAGTTATTTTCTCACCGCCGTAACGTAGTTCCCCGTGCCTTTGCTACAAACATTTCCATGGTAATTATTCTCATGGGATTATGTACTTCGACTTTAAAATTTAGGCAGAGTAATATATAGATATAGACCTAAGTAGCATCCTTATACTGTTGAAATTGCTAGATGCAACCGTAAGTTCTATATTTACAGTTTCTTCTCTTGCAATTTTAGCATTTGGTGCTCTCTTCTTTCCCGTCAACTTCGATGTTCCAAGATTTTTTTGTATTATTATACCTCATAGTCTTTGTCTTTAAACACCGTTGTTCTATTGTCCGCTCTCTTTAATAATCGTCTTTCTCAGACTGTTTAGCACTGAATAACCTCATGCTTCTTAGAGGCTTCATCGCCATACTTAGGGGGAAATAATGTTGAAAAAATTAGTTTTAATTCTCTAATGTGTCAAAATATCGAATAACTATTAAGGCCAATCATCTAAAGTCTATAAATCCATTAAGTGTAGGTTTGATATTGAAACGTAGATAAAATAGCTAAACTATTACTTGTCATTTCATGAAAATTTATAATTAAGATATCGAGTTAAAAAGAACACCAATAGATGTTAGAATCTAAAGAAAAATACCAGAATTAAAGCGATCAATTTTAAGCAAATAATATATTTTAACAATATTTCACAAGTCATCTCTAAATAGAATATCTTAGATTTAACAAGAAAATAAATAGCGAGTGTAAGCATCCTTGGAAGACAAGAGGCAAAAATGAATCAATTG
Organism: Acanthosepion pharaonis; assembly: GCA_903632075.3. Classification (NCBI taxonomy): domain Eukaryota; kingdom Metazoa; phylum Mollusca; class Cephalopoda; order Sepiida; family Sepiidae; genus Acanthosepion; species Acanthosepion pharaonis. The sequence continues at coordinate 659,408 of CAHIKZ030005616.1, forward strand.
GCAAATGATACAAATATGAAATAGATTTCATGCAGAATGATGACACAATATTATTAAATGCAGTATATTTGACGACGTTAATTTAAATTTAATGATTTCCTTTGAATAAGGTTTGATTCCCTTAGCCATTTCTGAACGATTGGAACTTTTATCATGTAATAAAGAAATCTTTATATCAGCATGCCATATGCTAATGATCCAAATACATTTCTGTCTCCCCTGTCAAAACAGCTATACGAACGGTTCGCTATTAAACCGCTATCAAATCTACAGTTATTATTTCCCATCAGAATTCGGCAAAGAAATGACCAATTCCATTTCAGAAGATCAGAAACAATTTATCGGGGCAGTGAAATTAGTTAAAATTTCAAAAATGATATTTACGAGATTCGCTGATGCTGTAACACGCCATAAAAATGTCTGTATACTAAGGAACAAAAATGGTGACATAAAACAGTGAATTGAATCTGGGGTAATGATTTAGTTGCATAAATGTCTTCACTAAAACATGTCTAAAGGTGTTATCATTTTTTTTATTTTTTACTGGGAATATGTAATGTTCGCCATGTGTTTTTAGATCATTTGGCAATTTCTAACAAAAAAAAAAAAACCTGTAAGTTTTCTAAGATTTCCCGACCCAAAGCACTCGGAGACGGAAATTTATGACTATCGTCTCTTTGCAGAGAGGTCCACAAGCGGCCCCTGAATATCGCTTTAGATTAGGGATACAATACCCTCACTACATCTTACTACCAGGCGATGCAGAATAACGTCTAGGTTATTTGAAGGAAAAAATCGTAATATTCCTGTTGATATTTCCTATAGTCATTTACTTAAGATATCTCATAGACTTCAGACAATGTGGGCCATAGCGGTTTGCTACACAAATTCTCTGTTTATGTCATCTCTGAAAGAGTTTACGCAATCTCATTTAGGTACATGTAGATTACGGACATGCTTCAGAAGCTGATGTGCGATAAATCAGTCATTCTCCAAAGCTATCGCACCTTCTGCTTTATTATTATTATTATTATTATTATTGTTATTATTATTATTATTATTTCATTTGATTTCTGTTGTATACACATTTCTTTCCGGTCCCAACCTGAAAACTAAGTCAGAAACTGCTTCATGATTTTTTCCTCTTATCATTTTTGTAAAAAAATAAAAAATACCATAAGATCACATAGATTTTATATAGATAAAGCTCATCTCGATATGTGAGCTGTTATAAGTAATTTTTTTTTATATTTCTACCGATTACTATTATTATTATTATTGTTATTATTAGCCATCTGCTTTCGATATTATTAAATAATTAGTAAACATCAGAGGACATGATACAAATCTTTATGGATACATTTATAAAAATCGAAAGGATCTGTGTCTTGATTTTGCATCGACCTCGCTTTAAAAGTACAATAATTGTGAATAATGAATGTTACGTGCAATACGTGCGTTACGAAAAAAATACATTCCAGAGGTCAAATGCATCACCAATAATAGTCTCAACACAAACGGGACATTGGCACGGGCATGGCAAAATGTTTCCTATTACTGAATATGATTACTACTTTTATTGGTGGTCACAGTTTTATCAATATAAAACCCACGCATGATAGTATTCATGACAGATGAAGAATACTGCATGGCTTCATAGACAAGGTAGTAAAAGTAAGCGAGAACAAAGGACTGACCATCAAATGTGAGAAGTGTGTCAGCAACAGAAAGAGCACAGGAGAGCTACGAATTGGAGATGTCATATTCAAACAGCTACATGAATTTAACTCTGTGGGAACTAATTTGAATGACCGTCATCTGCAGGCCGATTGAAACTGCGCAAAATGCTTTTTGAAACTGAATTTATATGTAATATACATCCTCGTAAATAGCTGGGAATGGCAGAAAAATTCTTATAGGTTCGAAGTAGACTTACACCAAATGAAATGTGGTCTTACATGAGAACCCTGAGTTTATTATGGACAGAGCATGTAAAAAAGATTTGTGCTAAACTTTATTTTACATAAATAACCTATTAAACTATAGTTTCCGAGTTTCCTTTCTCTAAATCAACACAGCGCAAGAACCCTCTATTTTGCGTGGATTTTGGACTTTCCAATCGATGAACATTATTAAAAAAACAACAAAGAAGTATTAAGTAAAATTGAGGGAAAAATATGACATACCTAGAAATAGAATGGAACAGCTGGAATTTTTAATTCTTATAATGTGAAAAGATATGATAAATGTGACACTCACTGACCATATCGAAGGGAGGACTGTCTTGCAATGGATTTTGACTGAAATCAAGCAATGCACATTTAAAATTAACTACTTAAAATCAATATTCGAAATGCCGATGAAGAATTAGAAATGTTAGGCAAACCGGGAAAACACGAAAAACATTGATATAAAAGAATATATTTATAAGACAAATTAAAATTTGCAATCTTATACTTTCATAAAATATGCTTGGGATTCACCATTTGAAAAATACTCACACTGTCAAAAGAAAAAAAAAACAAACAATTCTCACACAGGTATATATTCTAGATATGTCTCCGTAGCCATTAGTTTATACCATAAACGGATTTTACAGCATTTTTATTATACACCTTAGATCTGAATTGGTAAGATCTGAAAATAAAATTTAAAATATAATCTATTAATGTTCATGAAGGAAATTGAACTTTTAGATTTTATGGTACCATGAATTATTAAGCTGCAGTTTATTGCGGTATCTTTCTATACGCACGTTTTTTTTTATTAATCGAGCTACTTGCAACAGAGAATGAGTAGCAGTTACGGGGCGAACTGATAAGCAACGGTCTTAATAGGCGATGTGATCTGAAACGTTTGGTTATGTCGGATAAGCGAATACTTACGACATTTACGCACAATTTTAAATACTTATTCTCCTCCTTTTTTTCGCTTTTTCCTTCCTTAAGAGAAAGATATGTTTCCACAAAAACTTAAATAGAAAGCCATGCGTCATCATAAAAAGAAATCCAATCAAATCACGTTATTTGTGGCAAAGAAGTAAAAAAAAAAATCTATATATGAGCAAAAATATATTGCTCCGGTCAGATATCTTAATATCCTATTTTATTTTATTTTTTGTTAATTATATTTCCAGAAGAACTGTCTCCTTTGTAATCACGCTTATATTCGATTTTATTTTTCTCTTTGTAAATACAAAAGTCTGAGAATTCTCTCGACTTAATTTTCTACTAAAATGAAAATTCATCTTATGCAAACACAGCAATGTTGAAGACATTTATCATGACTATGCTGATGATGAGTCGACATCGTCCTTTAAAAAAATGTGTCCATACGTTTGTGTCTCATCTGAGGATCACAGAAGGAAAAGCGTACTATTGATTTTTTTCTGTTATATCCAGGTGTACCAAAACATCTCAGAGTACCTCCCCGGTATGTCATATCCTGGAATCTGGATTATTTTAAAGAACGATCCAAGTTGATCATCATCTATGACTGTAGGACAGCAAGAACATTCTTGCATTTCCAGATTAATATTTTAACTTCGGAATTTAGCAAAACCACGACGAAAATTACCCTCAAATCTGATAGCCTCTCCATAAACTGCATATATTGTTACTGTTCTTACAGAGATTCTCCTTTTCAGAAGTTGAATGGAATCAAATGACGATAATTGTACATATTTACCATCCATTTTTTACTTATATCGTATTTTTCTTTAATTTTCATTTTTTAAAGATTTTTTATTGTTTACAATACTTATCGAAACAGAGGACCTGTTAAAATATAATGTTTCATAATATTGAATACGTCAGGAATTTCAGTTCCATTGGGACGAAATCAGGTCTTCAAACCAGCCCTGTGAAAACATTACATACATTTCTGTCAACCTACTGCTGTTTAAAACATGACAACATTCATTGCCATGGAAGCAACAAGGGAAATATATTAGTCTAGTAGTCGTTTTGCAACATGAACTGCTGCTGATGGATATAGTTTCATAGATGTTATGTGAGTCTTCTTTTTCCATTATTCCACGGTATAAATAATTTTTCTCTTTTAATCTCGAAAAACTTCCGTATTTTCTCCAGCCGAAAAATCTGTTCTTGTGTTCTACATTTCTTATAGTAAATAAAACCTATTGTTCTTCACGGCTTATTATGGGTATTATTTATATATATATATATATATATATATATATATATATATATATATATATATATATATATATATATATATATATATATAGTCATCTACAGACATTTTCGCTGTCTCACAGCTCATCAGTGTGGTTAGACGTCCGGTTGCCTCTAGCTAGGATCTGAGTCGGAGAATCTACACCGAAGCCGTTGACACATGGTAGGGATGAAAATTTAAACGTATTCATTTTTAGCCAAATACACAGTCACTGGTATATATATATATATATATATATATATATATATATATATATATATATATATATATATATATATACAGCACTGTTCATCTCAGATATTTTCTAACTGTTTTATCCTTCTATGTGATTCTAAACAAATTACCTACCTGTCCTCATGAAATTGCACGGAACAGCGCATGCGTAACTCCTACAGACACGTGCCTTCGTTTTCTGTTCTTTTCAATCTCTTTTGTTTTTTGCTTTCGCTTGATGAACAGATTTTCTGCAAACCATGCCTGACTTACTCTATATCCTGCCTATTTCCTCCATGGAATCTCTTTCCATCTCACTTTATGCATGCAAGTTTTTTGTTTTTTTTTAGTTTTATTATTTTTTCTATCGAAGAAAAATACTCATACATCCTCCCAAAATCTTCTTCCGATTTTCTACATTTTAATTCTTTCACTAACTTTTACACTTCCTCCTTTTCAGCATCCATTGTTCATTACTAAAATATTCGTTTTATATCATACATTATGTTGTTTCATATTCATTTGCACCCCATTTTTATCTTCTCTCAAAATGTCCTCTTTTTTAATATATTTTCGAATATAAAAATAATCTCTATTCAATTCTATTGTCGTCCTTACTGAGCTTGTTTTTCTTTATTTCACTCTTTGACTTCATTGAAAATCAGCATCCCCGTGTAATGTTTCCAGTAAAAATTCATCGACAATGAACACCATTATGGATCCCGATTACACATGGCTTTAATAAACAATAACTCTTTTTCATTCAGTTCTAACCCACTTGGCAACCTGTGTTTTTCTTGCCAATATTGTTTTAAACACAGTTTATTAAAAATAGAAAATAAAAATACACGCAAGAACTTCTATACGCAAATTGAAAATTAAAACGCCTTTAACAATAACGAATAAAAAATGTCTATTTGGTTTGTATAATATATGGATTCTTCTTTATTGAATTTTCTAATGGGTTGTAACTTGGAATGTATTGAATGCAGTTAGAGTTTACATTTCTTTCAAAAGCCGTGAGACATTTCAGTTAATATTCCCCATTGAGAATATTTTCATTGTAAATGTTCAGTTATAACGCGTCTAGTTAAATTTCAAGTATCGTAACTTTTGTAATGTTTAAAAAAATATACTCGAATGAATTTCCAGAATATTATTGAAAATATTATACTTTTAGATTAACGTGAGGTTTGAAATTTCATATATTAAGATTTTCAAAAGCGCTTTAAAATAAAGTGTGAAATTATGGCATGTAAGTCTAGACACACATATATACTCAGTTCGATACACGATATCTTTAATATAAACGCGTAGAAAGAAGTCCAGGAGAGTGATACCTGGTTAATGAGATGGACACAGAATTGGGACATCTGTTCCAATGCAGCGGTTTGGAAATGTTTGATTTAGGAACTCACGAACATGCAGTCCCCAATGTAGGGTTGCATCATCTTGATGGAAAATGGTTGTCTGAAAATCAGCTAATTATGGTGCCATATCATTACCTTTTTGATATATTTCGTAAATTGTAAAAAGACATCACGGAACCCCTAAATACAAAATGGACATTATTTCACAGTATAGGTGAATACATCAGTTACTACGTAAATAGTTCTACATCTAGACGTAGAGCTCCCCTTCCATTAATTAAATATAAAGCATATACATATTTGGTAATATTAAAAAATAACAAATGCAATTCACAACTGGATTTGCATATATAAAAATGAGAGAGTTCGATGTGTTCCATCACCAACCACAACTATACACCTTAAGTCGCCTAATGGTCGTACAAATAATTCAATGTGACTGTGCTATGATATCAAAGGTAGAAATCCTAGTACATGGATCAAAATCTGTGAAATCTAGCACTGTCAGAAGACCCGCTCTGGTGTGCCTTTTCGGAGTCATTTGACAAATAGGCATTAATGTACTTGAATCCATATTATTCAAGTGGTAAGATGAATCAGATGGACAAGCATTTTTGACAGGCTTGTGGTCGAGGGAGAATACGAATATTCTGCTTGTCTCCATGGAAATGATTGAAGCAACTGTAGTTGCGTCAACCACTTCAGCTCATTAAGGAGATTTTTTGAAAAAATTTACTGGAATAAATTGAATTAGAAACTGAAAAAATGAACACATATCTCATTTTACTTGCGAATTGTTTGTTGGTCTGATCGTTCGAGAATTTTCCACGTGTTCGTACATGCGCACACACACGCAAACACTATATATATATATATATATATATATATATATATATATATATATATATATATATATATATATATATATATATATGTGTGTGTGTGTGTGTGTGTGTGTGTGTCTTTATATTAAATTACATTTTACTGTTCATTCTATTGTTGTTTTGTTCATTCATATCCTCTGAAATATTACATGCGAAAAACAAATTTTAAGATATATTTTTTTTTTATTTTTCCTTCTGTTTATCTATTGACTACTCATGCCCTCATATTTTTAAGTTTTATTTTTTTTATAGACTATTTATCGCTATTCTCTTCAATTTCTCTGTTTTTTTCCTTCTCTGAAAACCTTTACTGGGCTTCAGCGAAACGATTTCGTCCACTTGTGTCTGTTCAATTCCCTGCAGTACAAAATATCTTTTTTAATCGAAGACAAAGTTATGTGAGAAACGTATTTAGAAAATCAATAAAAACTTTTCATACGAATTCAAAATCTAGACAATTTTACGTCATGTCCCTCAAGGAATTTTTCTTCAATAACTGTTGGTTCGTTTCCAATATTTTTTTGTATTTCCTTGTTCGATTTTTATTTACCTTTACACATATTCTTTTCGTTTTTCTTGGTTCTCATTAATAAATTCATTAATACCATTTTTGCATAAATATGTGTAACCTTTTTATTCATATTCATTCGATTACACTTGTATGTGGCGATCACTGAAGTTAAGCAACGTCAAGTCCTGCCAATACTTACAGTAGGGACAACTTGGGGATAGAGTGTTATTTAAGCATTCCCCAACAATTCGAAATAAGTTGGAGCTTTAAAAAACTGAAAGATTCGATAAGCCGTTAGAAAATAAATCAATCAAGCATTTACATTGGTCTTTTATTTCACTTACTTATCAACATCATTTTTTGTTTCAATGATTTATTTGTCATCTAACACTCGATTTATAGTTTCTCGGTTTTAGATTAGCATTTAAAACCTCATCAGATACGCCAAGGAAAGTAATTCGAGCAGCGGTCTATTTAATCATTTCTTTGATCATGTCTCACGCATTTAAAATACGGATGTAAGCAGGTGGACACTGGCAATTATTTCATTCCATGCCACATCCTAAACGAGTCTACCAACAAAAGAAAACTATCATAGTTTTCTTCAATACGTCAATGTACTGATGACGGTGTGTTGCTATTCTAATGACATACGTGGGGCAAGAATGATCTTGAAAAGAAAATCAACATCGTCTACCATAAAAAAATGTCTTAAGATAAACTTTTCGAAAACATGAATTATGATCTGTAATCCGAATGAAATCAGTGATGTCACATATCTTGAACCCATCACAAAAATTCACGACGTGGAATTATTAAATACTAGAAGCACCAAATAACCAGGCGTATGGGTCAGTTACAGCAAATTTTGTATAGGAAATTGAGCATAGAATAAGCAGCTGCGTAAACAGTATCGCACAACAAAATTCGACGAAACAAAAATTTCAACATGAAAACCCTAGTCATTTTCCTAAATAGGCTCATTAGATTGATGCGTTCATATGTAAATATGCACAGCGTTACAGCAATACAGAAATGTCTAAGCTGCCAGCAGTGTACAAGCAATTTCCAAGATCAATGGTTGTAACGAGCTTTGAGCGAGTGAAACCTGCGTATCTTGACAAAAAACCATTGTTTTTATAACAGTGTATACAGGCGCTTCGCAAAAAAAAGAACTGTATCAAAAAATAGAAACACTATCATTTGACGACTAGCAACACCAGCCAAAACAAAAATGGATAGAACATGTATCTCGAAGAGAGAATAATGACATAATCAAACTGTTGATATTGCACACTATTTCAAGTAAAATTTTGGCAACGAAAACTCCATAATATAGAAAAAAAGTGATAACAGCTACTGGACTTAAAATAAAAATCCTGAAAAATGAAAGGGAAGTGTTTCCTTTAAGGAAACGGTTAATATTATAATTGTCATTAGCTGTTAACCAATTAAATTCATACATAGTTTCTACAGAATGAATTATTCCTTACTATATTCAAATATCTTTTACAGCTATGTATTTAATTTACTGCAAATATGATGGACAACAATGAGCAATATTCCACTAAATTTAACATGAGGAAATAAATCACATTCATTATAGTCTATATCAAACACTCTTTTTTTTTTAAAGAATCAAGTTTGACGCATCTCAAACTATCTCAATATAGAAATGGTTTCTGAATGAAATACTCGGCTTATAATTTATCGGAGGATTTATATATATTTGTTCCGGACATGGCACTAATATACGTGTTTGGATTGTAGATGATACGTGACATGTATGTAGACAATTGTCCCAATAAACACAAATACAGTAGTAAACCCAGTCCTGGTCTGCAGTTGCAGATTTGTCGCCAGCTGTCCCGGTCAAACTCTCAGCTTCCGGAAGAGTCTATGCCGAAGGGTAGAATTTCATCTTGGGAAAGTTACCCTATCCCGTTTTATACGGGGTGTACAGAGAATTTTTTGCCTAGCTTACAGGTTCGGATACCCCAAATTATATTCGGCCTTGTGCCACATCTGACCGCTTGGGGCCGTTGGTAGATATCCTGCAATTGGAAATTCATTGCGGATTTCAATTGACTCACTTCTAGCAGATGTCTACTTCTTCTGCACGACGCTGGCGAATCTTATATGTATTTTTCTTGTTCTAAGTGGTATCGTTCATTACCAACCTTCAATTATTCTATTCCGTAACCGTTGCTAGGTTACAACAGTGATCAATAAACGTCATTACAGAAATCTTGTAAAACCCAGGATATTTTAGTGTTGATTATCAATGGTGAACATCTCTTGCTTGTATAAAATTCAATCCCCATCGACTGTCCATGCACAACATTACAACTTCCACTTATACGTTCTTCATTAAAGTGATTGCAGTAAAGTGAAAGAAGATCTTTATAAGTGAAAAATACTGTATCTCGATAATGAAATAGACGTTAACGCTTTAGTTTGATGTGTTATAAAATAGCCTTATTGTGTTGTTAATTTAAAAGCCGATTAGGGGATGTTTTTATATAGATCGAAATTCGTTAGATTCCAGTTTTGAGATCTACATTATTCTATGAATGACTGAGTCTAAATATATGGTTAGGAGACCAAGCTACATCTAATTATTCCAAATCTTTATTTTCAACTGATGCCTATACGTCTAGTTGAAATATTCAAGAATGTGAGAAAAAAATTCTCAGTAGGCTTCAATTTTCTCTTGTTCCTTTTCATTCCAAGCAATGGATATTTCTTTGTAAAAGCGCGTTCATTTATCTTCCATTTTATTTTTCATCTTATCAAGTACCGGATCCCATTTCGAGGATGTGTAGCTTTATTAAACTATATTTATTAGAACGTAATTGCTTTCGGCTTTTCTACAGTTGTATTTTCTAAAAGAAATGATTCTTGTTGAAACGGAAAATTTTAATCTATTTCCTTTCCTGGAAATTTTGCTTAAATTTCGTTGGAACAAAGATATCGAATAAAAAAAAGTAATTACTTGTTTAGAAAGAAGAACCAATTTGTGGACTTTCTTTATTGATTAAGTTTTTCGCCTTTGTCCATCACTCACTTTAGGATTTTTATTAGAGTTTCAATTCATCGTCAAAATAGTAACCACCGTGCAATTGATTATGACTAAAAGTTCTCTCGTGATGAGCGTTTATGAAATATGCATTAAAAGTATATGCTGGTTACTGTGTCATCGTTTTTTTTTCTTATGAAATCAAAGTAGAAAACTATACACTGATGAGCCAAAAATGTATGATCAGGGATAGATAACTAAAATAAGAGCTAAAATCTATTGAGAATTATTCAGTTATACGTATATAATAAATTAATCTCTGTATATTACTAATTGTTTATGAGCTAGAAATGAAGACACTTAAGAAATATTTTATTATAATTAATAAAATTCAAATTGACTCGACTTGACAATTAGTTCAGAACGTATTTGAAAGGATGCTATTATTCTTTGCTCATTTCCACTTATGGATAAATGTGGCCAGAAGTAAACTGTCGAGGAAAAAAAGACAAACCAATGAAAATATATGGATGCGGCCAGAGCATATCGATGGTATAAATGAGTGAATGATTTCCCATGGAACTATAACTGAAAAGACATGTTAACGCTATGAGGAGGTTTAATGAGGAAGAAGTGATTTATTGCATCAAAATAATTTTAGCTTCGTATTGCGCACTTTTCAGTCTGAAATGTATTGATAAGATTATACGTTACAATACATAAAATGTTCAGTATTCTATTGTTGAGAAGTAAGTTCCAGTCGAACGGCTTCTTTCCCCGAATCACTGTTCTGTGAAACCTACTCCTAAGAATTGCAATTCTAACCTGTTCAGTGCTAACAGTTTCCTTCCTGTCCTATCTGCATAAAATGTCTCTTTCTGTAACCCGCTACCTTCAAAGTTCCAGGGTATTATATAGGGTTAATATCACTTTAAAAAATGTAATGTTAGTATTACAATCGTTTGAAACATACATTTGTATTAAGAATTTATCTGCTACTTAGATTTCTCAAGTGAACTGTCATAGAACTTTCTAATACTGGTCAGGTTTCATTGTAAAAGATTTGCTATTAGTAGTGTGGAAAATTATCCCATTGATTAAATAATCATGCTTACTTCTGTTTGGGGTACGGTGGAGTAATGGATAGCGGATTGGATTGAAGAATCGGAGACCCTAGTTCGAATTGCAGTTGAATCCATTACGTTCACTTACGTACTGATAACATTTGGAAAGGTAAGAATATGCTTCTGATCCCCCCAGCTATGGGTAAATAGCAGGACAGGCCGGGTTCTATAAACTTGGATGTCAACTGGTCTAGCGCAGAAAGAAATGGCATCCTACTGCCATGAAAAAAAATCTGCCTCGTCATTCATGTATCAAAAGATACATGATCGCCTACGTGTGTATCACGCATGGCACATTACTGACTGACTTCTCTTTACCTGTGATTATAGATTTGAGAGATCCTGATTTTGAAAGTCTTCTAATCACATGCTTTTTTTATTTGGTAGAGTTCCTTCTGATCTTGCAGCAGAAAGTATACATGATTTAATAAAGTACCCTCGTCTAGACAAAAAGGATTAATTTTTTTTTTATATTTCAAACCATAAATTGGTCATTTGGAATATTCATGATATTTGACATCCCTCAACGCGATCATTTTCAGTGACCAAGCAAACGTCGAAATTTTAAGATTAATCGATGTAAAAACAACGATTCCTCCGAAGAGCGGCACCTGTTATGACAGACAATGAGTCGTTAATTTGAATTAAGCAATGAAACCAGAAAAACTAAAAGATGTCTGCTTATACGTAATATTTTCAATGAGTAATATTGTCTACTCTTATTCAAACAGATCCTCGCATAATTATACCTGGTTACCATTAGAAATCTGGTGTATTTCTTCATGACAATAATATTCGATAAGGACAGTGTTATAATACCAGAGAAAAAATAAAACCAGTCAGAATATGGAACAAAAGCAAAAATATTCAGTGTTGTACTGACTACAAAGCAAACCGAATCTCAGTTCTATTAAGAATTTGGAAGGTAGGTTTATTTTATTACAGTGCATGATGCGTGGGGGTTTCACAGATGGCGGCTCAGAGTGAGAAATCTAAGAGGGTTATTCAAAATTCTCTCGAGTTTGCAACATCCACTTAGTCACAAATAGCCTTCCGAAAAAGAAAATAAAAAGAATAAAACTAATTCTTAGAATCCAAAATATTTTCGACCTTAAATAAGATAAAGGGTTGATAAGACGTAAACAAAATAGCGACCATGAATGAGTCTAGGTTCATTTAATCATTTATGTATCTCAATGTTAATAAAAAAAGGTGACACCTTGAAATTATATATATATATATATATATATATATATATATATATATATATATAATTTCAAAATATATGAATAACCCAGTGGTTCCTCTTTTAAAATTTGTTTTGTGTAAAAAAAAAACCGTCAGGGAAAGCCGCAGAAAAACATATCTTATGAAACATATAGACTTTAGCGGTGTAAGCATGTTTGCTATGAATATTCTGGTATCCAAATCAATAGTTCTCGGGAGCTTCAGTTTCAAATAACACTATACCTGTAAAAGGAAAAAAAACAAAAAAAAACAATAGGACAAATTTTATTAGCTGCCAAGTGAGGAAACCCGTCGACTAAGATGTTTTCCTTTTGTATATATATATATATATATATATATATATATATATATATATATATATATATATATATATATATATATATATTTGTGCGTGTGTAACGAATACACGGCCGCTGTTTTCGACGAATTTGCACACAAATGTACATGCACATGTTCCAACTTAGCGGGAAGGTCAAGACCGACTTTGCATTTCCTAACTCCCATCGATAGTAGAAATAATCGATTTTTTCATGCTTCTATGGCAGTTTTCATGTAGTTGGCAGACATTTTCTACGGGCCAGAGTGAGAGCGTATAGCTGGCTGCCACGAATAGGCAGGAAGATTCTATTGGACAGCGGGAGAGCCAACAACTGACTGACACGAATATTAACTAGCATGCTAGCATGCAAAAACAATCGATAGCTGCAATCGTCACCAGTGGGAAAAATTTAAATCTGCATAGCACTTTTCTCCAATTGGCTCGCTTGCTTAAACTCAACGTTGACTCTGATTCCGCAGAACTGGGTTGGGTGTGAAAAAGTATTTGTTGTTAACATTCTTTTTTCATCGGTTTTTCAAGTTACGAGTCCTTTTTAAAGTTGATCGTTTTGTGTCCGTTTTGTTTAGAAGTTTTTTCGTAACTGATTTAATGTTTTAGTAGAGAGCTTAGAAAAAAATTGCAGTGTGAGATAGGCAAAAAGGAAGGCATGTAGCAACATCAGCACGGAAAAGGGCACTCCTTTAAAGGCAAAGAAGCGCAAAAATATTTTAAATCAAGTGATAGCGACTGCTGTATGTGTCGTACGATTTTTTAATTAAGGACGAGCAACGCCGGGCCGCATTGCTAGTATACACACACACACACACACACACACACACACACACACACACATATATATATATATATATATATATATATATATACACGTACACGCACATAAATACATTCGTCCCCTCTCAAATGCTAAGCACTATGGGAAAAAATTAATTTTTGGCCTCTGATAAAAAACACTAAAATCTCTTCGCTATGAAATGAGTAACTTGACAGACAATAATGCTTATATCTCATATATAATGGGTTACACAATTCCATTTTTCCGTTGCGTTCGGGGATAGTCGAAAGTTGAGGTATTTCGACTGATGTCAAATCGGTTAGGGTTAAATCGTGGCTTGAAGCAATTGCTTATCTAATCAAACTGATGAGGGTGCTGACTGATGAGATTAACTTCATAAGGAAATTAAAATATTTATTTATTTCGACAAATATACGTTCAGGAGATGGAATTAACTCTACTTACAAGTCCAGACATTTCTAATGCGAATGAAAATATATGCGTTATTTATCGTTTGCGGTTTATTTGTATGGGATTTCATGACTATAACATATTATCTGTATCTGTCTCCGTTTGTGTTGTGTTGTGTCTCCGTTATATATATATATATATATATATATATATATATATATATATATATATATATATATATATACAAACGAAGTGAGATACAGGGGGTCGTTTGGGTATCTTGTGGCGCGTTGTGTACCAGGTCTATGTATTCGGTCCTTCAAAATGTGTGAATGGTCCTGCATGAAACCTTCATCACTATAATGAAATCTCATGTGCTTTTCGGGCTCTCTGCTTTACACTCATACGTCGAATTCGACAGGAGAGTCGATTATTATATATATATATATATATATATATATATATATATATATATATATATATATATAGAGAGAGAGAGAGAGAGAGAGAGAGAGAGAGAGAGAGACGGAGAGGCGGAGGGAAAGAAAACGCAAATCTGTGAGTGTGTGTGTTTGGTGTGTGTGGCTGCCTGTGTATGTGTATCTTTATGGTAATTTTGAACCGTCTATATATATATATATATATATATATATATATATATATATATATGTATGTATGTATATATGTATATATATTTATAGCAAAAGAGATGTTTCACACCTAACATAGAGACCCACACGTATTTTTATTTTTACAAATAATCGGACGTATATTAGAAAATACTCATATCAAATGATTTATGTTGCTATAAATAAATAGCACTTATTGAAAATAATATATTATGATATGTAAATGTTTAATATAACTATGATTACCACGGAAAATACACTGGCATCTGCTGATGGTTTCGGATTTTATTTAGTGCGTTATTCTTGAAAAAGATGTATGAAATATAATTTGTAGTGTGAAAACTCTCATACGTGACAACATTGATATATATATATATCTTACATTTCTCTTCAAACGTTTGTATCCTTCTCTCTACTTCTCCCAAAGGTGTCTATTTTTCTCATCCATACAGGAGAATTTTGTACAGTATTTATTTCGTATGAATGCCGATTTTAACCTTTTTATTCTTGCCAATTTCCCCATCGCTGCGGCAATCCAACCGTGGATTTCCGAGCTGATTGTATAATCTTTAGACTAGATTGCGTCCAAGTATTTAAAACTTTACCTTTCCTCCGGTGAATTCCCGTCCATGGAAATGTTCACACAGACGATACTGTTATTATTAATAGTTTCGGCTGTCAAACAAGGGTTTAGAGAGAAGATGGGCACCGACACGTCATTTACGAATGCACTGAGAGTATTATGAAGCCGGAGAAGCAAAATATGAAAGATGACAAATATATCTTCTAGAGGAGGTCACCTCAACGTGGTGTAATGGTTAAAAGCTTGTCTTGTTACATCAATTACGAACTGAGCAGTGAGTTAAGTCTTAATTGGGTGCCCGATACTTTCGGCCTTGTGCCACATCTAATCTGTGCTTTGAAAATCAGTATCTCTCCTAGAGATTATAGAACATGTACTATGATGTCATTTACACTATTAGGGAGCAGACTGTTATTTTAATCCTCACTATTTGCTCATTTGTCTTCCTTTTCATTCTATTACTTTATATTTAGTAACTCGTCTCTCTGCGCTTCCTTCAACTTTATTTGGTTAAAAAGAAACCTTGTCAACGGACAGATGTTACTGTAAGTTATCTATTATGACATATAAAGCGAATTTTTTTTTTAACATTACAGAACAAGTCGAAATTTATGATTAAAGGAATGGCAAATAAATCAGTTCAGTTGTATTTCTCCAAAAAAGTGAACATTCTGAAACATTCCACGCTACATTGAATATATTATCATTTACTAGCACTCTATACGATACATTTAAAGATAAGCTACACAGGAAACATTTAAGGACAATCTGTTCATTAATTTTAAAAATCAAAGGAATTACTTTAGGCCAAATTAGCTCTTCATTGTATTTTTATTAATGTATTATAGGTCTTCACCAGATCAAGTTATATGATCAATGATATCAAATTAAAGTTAATATTATTTACTTATATCTATCTATCTATCTATCTATCTATATATATATATATATATATATATATATATATATGTACATATATATAACTGATGCACTTAGCGATACTGATGTAATATGGGGCTTCAAACACACAAGTGAGTGAAAAACATGGTTAAAAATTTCAACTGCCTTCTTAACTGTAGATATTATACATACATACATACATATATATATATATATATATATATATATATATATATATATATATATATATATATATATATATATTAATACATAAGGTTATAAGAGTTTCCAGACAATGTATTCTATCAAAGTATGTGGGAAAAATCTACCCGAACAAATTTTTCTTGTTACACACTCAAACAGAAAATGTGAATAATAATAATAATAATAATAATAATAATAATAATAATAATAATAATAATAATGTCTTTTCTATCAACATGCAAAGATCTTGAAGTTGAATTCTCAAAAATGTCGTATATGGGGACATCAAAACTTCCAGTTCTAATTGAAGTTCTCGGATTCATTGGAAAATGTTCCAGTCGATTCATTGAAGGAATTCCTCGTAGCCCATACCTCAATGAAATACAAAAAAATATTCCTAACTACACCTTATATATTAGGAAGAGCGTAATTTATCTAAAATCCATAGGTTTAGTCTGTAAGGCAGTCATTTCTGACTTTAGGTTTATAGTTGCTACCCAGAAGTAAACGTGTTTAGAACTAATACACACTGAAATAATAATAATAAAGCAATAATAATAATAATTATAATAACAATGTTGAAGGATCATAATTGCCATTAATAATAAGCGAGACCGAAGCAGTAAAATCCTGGGAAAAAAGTCAAAGAGAATCCGATATATATCTTACTTATTATAAAACGCAGATTGTGTGTGTGTGTTTGTGTCTGTACGTTTATATATTGGATCGGATTTCCTACATTTTTCAACCGATTTCAACAAAACTTCACAGGACTATGTAAAATTACCTTGCGGTGGTTCTGACAGTGCCAAAAATTGGAAAAACACAATTTTTTTTGCATGAAATCAATTTGAAAACACGATGAAATGCAATTCTGTCATAAGAATGAAAGGGGGACAACTCATTTCATTCTGGTGACAGAATAGCATTTTATCGTGTTTTCAAATTGATTTGAAATCGGTTGAAAAATGTAGGAAATCCAATCCCATATATAAATGAACACACACACACAAACAACTTGGGATTTATAATAATAATGTTCATTTATATATGGGGTCAGATTTCCTACATTTTTCAACCGATTTCAACAAAACTTCAGTTTTTTTTGGCAGGTAGTGTTTCTTATTGTCTTGCACACTTTTTCTTTATTTTTACATTCAGAATGCTTTAAAAATTCCATTTACAAGACAATTGTTTATAATAAAATTCTATTCCATCGATATACTCATAACGATTGAAAACAATGTTTTTGTTTGAGTTTGGGTTTGACCAATTCGTAAAAAAAATAAAAATAAAAATAATTAAGACATGCGTGTCCGTCAACCTTAAACAATAATCTTTGTCAATTTTATTTTTCAGTCTTTATGATGGTCGATACTTGATCTATCTCTTACTGTTACATCCCCGGGTTTGGGTTTGACCAATTCGTTAAAAAACAAAAAAACAAAAACAAAACTAATTAAGAAATGCATGTCCGTCAACATTAAACAATGATCTTTGCCAATTTTATCTTTCAGTCTTTATGATGGTCGATACTTGATCTATCTCTTACTGTTACATCCCCGGGCAACGCTGGGCTCTACTGCTAGTATATATATATATATATATATATATATATATATATATATATATATATATATATATATATATATATACAGATAGAGAAAGAGAGCAGGAAGCTGATGATAGAGAAGGCTACTGATTTGATATCCAGATTAAACAAGACAAAGTATTGATAAGAGATCTGTATAGAAAGTCGAAAAATGCTGCTTTAATTTAAAATCCTTTATATATAAATGAAATAAAACAATAATAAAGGTGAATTCGGATGAGGAACTTTTTGTGCATTGCTCATTTTTTAGGCATGTGATAGCAAAATTGTCTTTGAATAACATTTGTATAAAGTCACAGACACAAAAACAGATAACGATATGTCGAAGTGAAATATAAGATGATGAAAACAGAAGACGGCAAAAAGCGTTGTTAAACGATAACGTTTAATCTTATCTGTCAACCCCCTCATAATTACGATAGGTGCTGTTTTATCTATAATATCCTGGCATATAATCAATGGTTGACGTCTTAATCTGTTTTTACAAGGGAATCTATTTGATGATATTTAAAGAATTTCACAACAAAAACATTACACTCATGGATTCATGGCAAAGTTATCTAATCATCAATTATTTTCCTCGAACTTTTTCTGATCTTACGAGATGTATTAGCTAAATAAGTTGTTATATCTAAAAAGAATATACTTAGTTTTATTGGATTAATTCTCGTAGGAAATATCAACAACTGGAAAATGAGGAAATCGGGAAATAAAGATTTTTTTAGCGAAGCAAATGAAAGATTAACGGTAGCATGTCTAAAGAATACGTTGCATATAGAAAGATTACACGAACATATCCAAAACTGTTTTGGTACGCCGCATTTTAGTCATAAAGCCGGGTGTCATCATGCAATCAAATTACTTCTAAATTCACTTGCCAAGAAGATTGTTTTTCTCTGTCAAAGTATCATTAAAATAAGCCAGGTTGTCACTTTTGTATTTTTCATTAACTACTATCTTTGACCTCATATAAAAAGTCAGTCATCTTTTTACTCTTCTTGGGTGTTAATTTATCCTTAAGTATGTAAACAACAATTTGATATCCGTCGGATATTATACCTACCTCTGTTCTATAATAATATTATTTACTCAAACGAGAATACTACTTTTAATATCAACATCAATACTGTATCATTTATAATGGTACAAACCAAATAGAAATGTTTATCGGTGCCAGCTGAGCCATCATACCTAAATAAACCTTTAGTGGTGCCTATCATTAAGCATTTAGAATCTACGGAAACTAGAGACATAAGTTATAAATAGTGGTAATATTAATTATTTTTCATTTATGTTCTTTAGTTGGTGCTGTGGGACTTCATAAACAATATAATAATTTTACTGTAGAGATATCATACTTTTAAGAAAGCGTTATGATTTCTGTTATTCTCACTTATTAGAAATTTTCTAGTATATTGTAGGTTAAATAGAAGAGTAGACTGGTCTTTTTAAGAACCAGTTATAGAGAACGAAAAATCCCCTGAAGAGAATGCAAAGTATGCATCAAGAAACCACTGTACATCTACTAAGAAGACAGCAATTAAAAGGTAAAAAAAGGAAAAGATCAGTAAAGAGCCATTTACTCCTTGATTAGATATGTCATTTACAATAAATATGTACTACCACGGTTGATTGAATGTTTCGATTTTTACGGTTTATCAAACTTTTTCGGAAATATATTTCGAATGGAAGAATGTTTTTTCAAGATAATAATTGTTTACAGATAAAGCTACTAGTTAACACCTAGCTGGGGTAGATGAAGTGAATCCTTACCTTTCAGTAGTTTATTTGCGCGTGCGCATATAACGAACCCGTATGGAATTAAAACGCAAGTCCCAACTACCAATTCCGAGCCGTTATCTATTCCACCTGCCGTATATCCAAGATACGGCACTTGGTATTTCCAATCTATCACCAATCTACAGGTGTTTCAACGTGATGTGATCGGAAGCTTTGTATTGCTAGGATGCATTATATGTTAAACGCATAATTTTCTCTGCATCTCTCATGAGAAAGCCTACTAAATGGGTAATGAGGTTTATATCAATATCATGCTAAGGAACCTTAAAATAAAATTGAGCGTACAAACATATCAAAACAATTACGCAAAAACTCTTATACAAAATATCTTGACCTGTCATCTCGACTTCCGTCTGTCTTTTCTACTAATATTTTCATGTCAACTGCTGTGAGTAGTTTTTATTAACTGGTTCCCGCACTACGTGAGTTTAATTGTGAAAGTAAACTGGAATCTAGGTTCAATCATATTACTGTTGAATTCCTTAAATGTAGCCACCACTTTTATTCCAGCATTTTCCTTTCTCGGAGTTCACGCCTGTGGAACTCTCTTTCGTTTCCTTGCTTCCTTGATAAATTAGATCTTCATAAATTTAAATGTAAGGTCAATCGCAATCTTCTATCTTCTTGAACCCTGTTCAGCTTTTATCCTTTCCTCGTTTCCAGAGTTTTCTTCCATTTTTATTCACTGCAACCCCCTGCGTACCAATGCCCTTGCCTCCTTACTTGGAGTGAAATGATTTTAAAAAAAATAATGTCCACTACATTTCAAACGTTTG
>CAHIKZ030005616.1:682500-695000 GCA_903632075.3 Acanthosepion pharaonis
TTAGCAGTTTTTAATTTTGAGATGTATTTTACATATAATCGTAAAACGAATGATTATTTTAGTTAGTTTTCCTCTTATTATATGCTACTTCAGGACCTTGCCGAAACTTATTGTCCTTTGTAGCACTTAGTAAATTTTGAATTTTTGCTATGTCTTCTAAACACTAACTCTCAGCATCTACATGGCCGATGTTGAAACTTGTCTAATGCATGGAATAATAATGCAACACAAAATGTACTTAGAACAAAATGTATTGAAACAAGAAAGTGTACACAATATTTACATATAGTCTTTTGTATATTCCTGGTAAGACCGTTCCTGGAGAATGTGTTGACTGAGTCGCAGTCGGGCAGAGTCTCTGGTTGAATCTCTTGATTCCTCCCTCTCTTCCTGGTAGCAACCATATTTATATGGTCGGTACTCCACTATGCATATTAGCTGGATCCTACCACAACACCCCATAAAGACATTAATGCCTATTTGGGCATTAATTGAATTTATATCAAAGTGGAAAAAAAACATCAGTGGGATTTTGTGCCACGCCCTGCAGGGGGAACCCGTTTGATCAAAATGAAGTATATTTATCTAAGTATCATGGGTAATGTCGTTTCAAAATATATATGGATATGGGGGTCTATCTCCAAATTCCTATGAGGATTTCGATCAGAAAAAACAATCGCAAAAAATCAGTCAGACAGAGGTTCCATTTTCCTCTACTAGTGAGAATTTGAGATTGTTCACAGTTGGAAGAACGCCTGTTTTCATCTAAATCCGGCCCATATATATATATATATATATATATATATATATATATATATATATATATATATACATTTCATCATTTTAAATGCAACTTAACATGAAAATAATGTTCAACTCAATTAGACATTATAAAATACTTTTTAGATTTCGATCCATTTAAAAAAAGTAAAATTCGGACAGAACCTATGCGATGACCTGTTATATATATATATATATATATATATATATATATATATATATATACTGCATCTACTTACACTGTGTATTGTAATTGCACTATTTTTTTTCTCTAAGATCATGTTTATGAAACCGAAAATAATGCCAATCAATCAATCAGTCAGGAGTAAACTTTTATTTGCGAATCTTATTCCCAAATGCATAAAAACCCGGCGTATTACATTTATTCAACCAGTATTTAAATACAGGGCTATTATCTAGAGCTCAAACAACCAAAATATTTCGCATTCTTGCAATCTGTCCCATCTTAGCTGCAGGCGAAATCCAGCTATTATCCCTTTTGCCAAGATGCCAGTTCACTGGCCTGTGTAAGGTGTAGAAAAAAAGGAATGGCTTTTATAAAACGGAAGTGAACAATTTACTTTCATTCTCAAACAACATGATGTGTGGGCTCTCAAAAAATCTGATGGAACCGCAACAGAAAACGGTTGCAAACTCCACCATCTTTGCCCGGAGGGTGACAGATAGGTAGAACTCTTTAGGAAGTAGATGGTGAACGCATAAACGTTATTTTCAAAAGGAATCGTAGGATCAGAATAAAGTGCGATATATGATTGCCTATCTGTAATTCTAAATGTCTGCCTCCCCATCTCGCTTTGTATATATTTCTGACGAGCTTCTTTCGCTGGTTCCAAGATTGAATGAATTTAAGTGAGCTACTAGGTTGGCATCTCGGTCCCACCCTTTCAATGTCAAAACGGTTAAATGTAACCATCTCTTCTACTCAAACAGCTTCTTTTCTCGCACTTCCCGCCTGTGTAACTCCTTTTCCCTTGGTTGCTTCTCCGATGACTATACTCTTTAAATATTTAAGAGTAATGCCAATCGATATCTGATATCTTGATCTTATTCCCCGTCCTTCTCTGTTTCATTTCCCCTGTCTATACACACTTCGTTACGCTTGTTCTCTATCCTCTGTAAGACCTTGCGTGTTAATGGCATTCCCGCCTTGCATGGTGGTGAATTGCTTTAAAAATATTAATATAGACAGATGCTAAGAAAAATATATATTTTTGTTGAAAACAAAGAAAAGGTTACTGAAATGTTTTGGAATATCAATATACCTAGATTACTGTGAAAGGAGATAAGAAATACGGCAAGAAAATAGTGTCCTAGAAAAGGATGCTGATAACTGACGTCGAGCGCCACAACGTGAACTGACAGCGAGAGCCACAACGAAGTATTACAAAGGAAGGAGACAGCTGACATCGCTGGGGCACTTCATGGGAGAAGAGTTTATGGAAAATCTAACACTCCCTGAACAGAGTTAAGGCAAGTAGAAGAGAAAAGTAGTTCATAATCTACGTAACGATCTTAATAAAAATGTTTGATAGAAAATAGCTTAGAAGAGATTGCAAAAAGACAAAAATTACTAAGGGCTACAAATGACCTGGAACTATATCAGCCAGGTTATGAAAAAAAAAAAAAGAAGATGAAGAAGAAGAAAACGAGCATAGACTGAAATAGATTAATGCTATTCTGACAGCATTAGCAATTAATTGTCACAATGTGAAGTTTTATTGCGTTTGGAGTGTAGGGTTTCGAAAACATTAGATGTTTCCCAGCCCGCTGCATGATAAAATATAATAATTGGTTTAAGCTTTTCTCTTTCTCTCTCGGTGCTTTTTTATGGGTCGTATATTTTAAGATGTTTGTGATCAACGCTTTCCAGAGGTTCCTATAATTTCTAGCTTTCAGCAATATGTTTGATTTCCGCCAATTTATTTTTTCGCGCGTCTCGTCCATGGAGCTCTTCTCGTTTACAAGCCACCTCCGAGCTTCAAAAATTTAAATACAACGTCAATCTCCGTCTTCGGTCTTCTTGCGTCCTGTTCTTTTATTTTCCTTTCTACTGCCTAAAGTCTTCTTATTTTCTTTCAGTCTCACTCTCCACTGGCCCTCTAGAGACATTAATAATTCTTTGGGCTTCAGTTAGTTATCTGCCATGCGGGATTTCCGTTTAGGCGATCATGTATTTTTGATGCATGTCTGACGAGGCAGTTTTTTTCCCGCAGTAAGTTGCTATTTCTTTCTGCAGTAGACCAATTGCTATCCAAGTGTATAGAACTCGGTCTGCCCTGCTATTTATCCATTGCTGGTGGAAGAAGAAGAGGATTCAAACCTTTCCCAAGATTATTAGCAAGTAAGTGGATGTAAAGGGTTGAACTGGAATTTGAACTCGGCTCTCTGATTCATCAGTCCAAGCCGTTATCCATGCCTCCTTTGGAGGTTAAATTGTAAATAAAGCACTAATTTTTTTTTTTACAAATATTGCACACGCTTGTTATTCATTGATTTTCACTGTTCGCCTTATCACGTGGATATTTCATTCTCAGAACTGTCATTTTTCGTTATATGCCAAATAGTTTAAAACTATATCCTTCTTGTTCTAAGAATAAACGTTCTTTTTGCTCCTATTTTCCATTAAATATCGACGTTGCTTTCATGTTCCCTCCATGATATCTTCAGCATAATTTATTGTACTATATAACTGTTAACTTGGGAACCTCGATGTGATGTAATGGTTAGCAAGCTAGTCTCGCTCTAACAATGAAGACTAGATAGTGATTTCCCCCGTACTTTCGCTTTTATATCACATCTTGATATAATGGAATATGCATACACCTGTATTCCCCCTCACTGGACTGTGATTGGCTGGTGTCCGTCATAAACATCAATGGACGTGTAGGAGAGTCAGAAGAGAGCTTTAGTCTGGGAGCTAAGTCTATAACAACGCCCATTGGATTACGCCATTGATCTACACTTCTTACCTGCGACTACGACGCGTACCAGTCGATTACTGCTACCGTATTCTACTTGGTTATAGTAGCCAAAACCACTTAGCTACTTCGTACAAATATATCCCTTTCCGGGACATATCACATCTCAGCTACACTAAGAAAATTATCATGACAAATGTTGCTTTAAATTTCTTCATCTGTGAGGATATACCCGGATATTATTTTTAACATTCTGATCTCTCGCACTAAAAACGAAGCGAACATCAAAAGATAAAACTATTTCGGAGACATGACAGTATTTAGTATTTATTATTAGAATTATATCGAAAAACGAATGTTCTACACTTTTAGAACTGACAACTAGTAGTGTGCAGAGATGTTGTGAAAGAATATAAATTACAGCATGATTTCATATATTACGTGTACGCTGCAATGGGGGGAAACAACCAGCTGAATGCACCCAACAGTGATAAGCAAGTATTAAAAAGTCAGTTTCATTGATGCATTTAAAATTTCAGTAACGACAATGTATTTGATTCTTTCTGACAAGAAAGAAGCATTTAGCTGTTTAAAAAAAAAAATTATCATATAGCAACATCATATATTGTTTTCTTCACTTAAACCACTACCTGATATGATTAAAGCTTTACATAGTCTTGGCATTCTTTGCAACGTTTTCTTTGAAAAGAGAAGATGACAGGCATTCCCAAGAGTTCTTCACTCACTGAACATCTCACTCTCACTCTCACACTTTGTGTATTCTCTTCAAACTCTCCTGCCCAGTCCATCCCATATAAATTCAGTGTGGAAGATCTCAGATGATCGAGGTTGCTAAGCCCTAATTTACATAATTTTGTTCGTTTTTGACTCTGACTCAATGTAATTTTTACAATTTAGAAAAGTGTTTTGGTTCTTTGTCTTTTCCGAGGGTTAATTTTTACCCAATTATCAGTAAACCCGATGATATGCCATGTAATTACAAAATGATATGGTGTTGTTCTTTTTACATAATTCACTTGACCTGAACCACATCTCTAGCCTTTTATCACCCAAAACACACCGAAAAAGTAACAGACCCATCACCACGATGTTTTTTAGTGAGTGCCTCAAACTCAACACAGAGTCTTACGTCAATTGCCTTGAGGAGGTAGTGCTACCCTGGATCAAAAGGTTGGCTGCTGGAAGACCTTGCGTCTATCAGCGCGACTCTGCACAATGTCAAGCGAGCAGGATTACCCAGTTTTGGCTGTTAGACAAATTCATTGACCATATGATCCCTTGTATCTTGCTATCTAACCTAACCAGACTGCAAACCCCTTGATTATTAGGTTTGGAGGGTAGTTGAACGAGAGACCAACAAAACTCTTTGTAACACGGAATATGAACTGAAGACACGTATTATTACAGCATTCCCCAACATGTCTGGAAGTTGTCTGAAAGTGTGGCGGAAACCAATGGCGATTATATTGAATATATTTCCACTTTAGTATTTTAAAATATTTTTGTTTAATTTTGGTAAATATATCTGTTAATATGAGATGGCAATTATTATTTTAAATTTTTACGTTATTTAGACGACGATTTATCCACTGTACTATATATATATATATATATATATATATATATATATATATATATATATATATATATATATATATATATATTATTGTTTAAGCCTTTTTGTTATATCCTTACTCTGTCCCGGACATTGAGTTCTAACTGGATTCTATTCTCTTGATTTATTTTCATACAAATATATGTATGTGTATGTATGTATGTATTTATATTCATATATATTTTAGATATATGATTGCACATGTATGTGTATATTTACTACTAATATTATCTATCTATCTATCTATCTATCTATCTATCTATCTATCTATATATATATATATATATATATATATATATATATATATATATGTGTGTGTGTGTGTGTGTGTGTGTGTTTAATCTCATGAAAACGGTGAAATGATCTCGGCTTGAATATAAATAACTTTAAATTTGCAAAACGTCCAAGCAATGCTTGTGAGACTATATCCGTGTATCTGTGTGAGCGCCATTTCTTTCATTAGAATGATATATGCATATTTCCCAATGAATATGAGTGTATGTATGTTTCTGTGCGTGTTTGAAATGTCATTATACATTTCTATTTTTCAGCTTCTACGATGCAATCTGTAATGCCTATGTATGTATGCATCATATTTTATAAGGTATACTTTTTTGCTGCCGTCAGAACCTCTTGATCATTTCCATATGAAATATTCAAAGCGCTGTATATCCCAAATAAATTGAAGGAAAGCCACAGATGTTCATCAAATTGTAAAATAATTTAATAATTTTCCTTGAAGGAAAAAATTAAAATTTCATTTATGGGAAATATATTATTATTATTATTATTATTATTATTATTATTATTAGTATTATGGTTTTTTTTTGGTATCATCATTACTCGCGGATATTCCCGTAAGTAATGAACACCAGTTTTCATTTGACATAAACTGACAGCAAGTTTTCTCAGTTGTATAAAATTCACTTTTTATTATCGCCTGCATTCTATCAATTATTTCTATTGTTATATTATGTTTTTATTTGCCTCAAATTCTGTTTACGAAACTTCATAATCTTCACGCCAGTAATTCATGAGAAAATAAAATATTTATACTAAAATTTAGAGAATAGAAGGTCAATTAATAATAAATTCACAGCCAATATGGTAGCGGTGAAGGAAGTATGTGATATGGAAAGAAGTTTGGTAACAAAATGGGACACTTTTGGGGATAAGAAAGAGTGGAACATAAAGATAGTCTTCGACTTAAATAGTTTATAGTGTTCCGGAAATCACCCATATTAAAATTTGTTCTACAAAGAATCGAAATGTATGAACTAGACAAGTTAACATTTTTCAAGGAAAGTAGAGTCTCCGGGAATTAGATTGCTGATTAGAAAATATATATTTACTTCGAGGAAGACTAACACAGCAATTTTGAAATTTACCAAATGTGAAATGAGAAGCTCGAAAAACTCCGGTTTAAATATGGCAGAAATACGCTGTTTTTGAAAAACTCCCACACATTTAGAGGTATATCATGAGTCTGAGGTGCTTAGTTGCACAGTGTTTTAATAACAGTAATGTTGCCATTAGCCGCTTCTTGATTAAAGTAAACTATTCGCTTTTCATGAATCTAGAAGTTTGGTCTACCGTTGGTTACCATTCATGAAATCGTTCCTTTAAATAAATTTTTCAGTAAAATATATTTTACAATTTATTGCACTTCTCAGTACTGTTAAGGTTTGCTTCCTAACCTTATATTTTAAGAATGCAAAGGCCATATCAATGGTTATTGATTTCCTTTGTCTTGATTCAGTCTTTAACTGTACTTCCCTTGCAAAGCTTGGAAAGTGATATCAGCTTATTATTTATAACAAACGTCAATATAATTAACATTTTCTTATATAATGATGTACTTTTGACAAACTCTTCCTAACTATTTACAGGTATGTTTTTGTTTTTTTCTTTCTTTGATTAATACTTCCTTACTTTCTGTTAAAGAAAACCTGCTTCCCGAATCCTAAGGTTCTGCAGCTTCTTTCTCCGTTCTATGTACTGATGGATTCATAATTGATTAATTATACTGGATCTGATGCTTTCTAGCTTATTTTACGCATCAGCAAGACGGCATATTTCTGTAGAAATAACATGTTCTCGCCTAGGGTGCGATGATACTCTGAAGTATAAGAAAAAGTAAATTCGAGAAAATGGGCATTCAAAGAACGATTGACAATGTCATGATGACACCAGCGTTGAAGAATTAAAAAAAAAAACTGGTGGATGTATCAATAAAGTGTGTGGTCTTAGAAAGGGTAACTCCTCCTTCACAAAATGGACTAAAAATTTCCATCACCCTCAAAGAGCCTCTCAAAATTGTATCCCCACCCATATGCTTACTATCATAGAATATAATTTATATAATTAAGTTTTATCATACAAACACATCTACATAATCTGGCATCTTATAAATATAGGTAACGTAATTGACATTATTATTATTATTATTATTATTATTATTATTATTATTATTATTAAATATAACATAAATTTTTATAGAATCACGTAAAGGTCCTTAACCACTGATTTAAGTCAAGGGAAGGATGTGTTGTTGTTTCCACTTAATTAAAAATAAAAATGACATCTTTTAACAAAAATAATAAAATGGACAGAACTCTTTGCAGGATATGGGTTATACTACTTGGAAATATTCTTTTTTATTTCCTGGACGGATTGGGAAGAAAGTATATTCTTGATCTGTTTTTGAGTATTTTTCTTTATGAGGCACAAAGCGCGAACTACTGCAAAAACGTTTTTATATTTTAAGTGCCACACCATTCCATTTCCATCTTCAGGTATTTTATTTAATTGGTTTTATTACTATTATTGTTATTTTCTTTTCTTTGATTTCTAGTGTGTAGACATTTCTTACCAATCCCGTCCAGAGACCTAAGGTTAGAAATGGCACAATGATATTTTCCACTGACAAATTAAAAACAAAAAAAAACAAAAAAAAACACACACACATATATTTTACATAGTTTAAGACCTTCGCAAGATGTGGGCTATACTCGTGAGAACTACTTTATTTGCATTTCTTTAAGGCGTGGGCTTTCAGGAATCCCTTCAATGAGTCTACTAGAATCTTTTCCAAACAATCCGAGGGCTCCAACTACAAAAGGGATTGTTGATGTTCCCGTGTGCCAGATTTTTGAGATTTCGATTCAAGGTCTATGTATTTTGACAGTTTTTTGAAGAACTTCAAAGATACATTGCAGCCTGCAGGAACTGCCATATCCATAAGGAGGCACATTTTTTTTGCGTTATCTAATAGCAATGTCTGGGTGGTAGGCTATGATTGTTCTGTCCGTGTGTATTGTGTAGTCCCATAAAATTTTAACAGGCCTTATCTCTATATCCGGGTCTGGGTGGTGTTCGTACCAATTACTTTCAGTTTCTTTCACGTAGAAGTTGCAGGTTTTCTAGAGACGATAGTGCCCCAATTTGTCAAGCCGGGTTTTATATTCAGTGGGAGCTAATACTGTGCAGCCAGATACATTATGACCAATTGTTTCCGGATATTTATCACAGGATCTGCATTTATGGCTAACATAATGTTATAGTATGCGTACCTGATAATTTCTAGTTGACAGAGAATGGTCCTGTGCAGAAAGGATAAAACATTCGGTCTCAGTTTTAACACTGCCCTAAATAGTCACTAATGGATATGGGGTTTGTTTACATCAGCTTGTACGAGCAAAGTATTGACTATTAAGCGTTTTATCTTGCAATGTTTTCAGTATCTGGTCCGTTGCATTTTGTTTTGTTTTTTTAATTTTTTTGTTAAATATTTTGCAGATTCAGTCGGTGTATTGTGTTTTACTTGTATTTCTGCACCCATTTAAAACTTCATTTCAAAATTATTGGCTTTTTTATTATGGAATAAAGACGCGTACTACTTTCATGTTCTTTGACACATATCATCAACCAGTCTTCTGTAGTTTCCAGGAATTTTGAAGACCAGTTATTGTAGTTTTGTAGGACAGTTCCAGTTGAATTAATACTCTGCCTACTTTGGATCTGGGCACATACCTACGATCAACATCAGCTTTGGGATGGTGCATACGGTAGCAAGTGAAAATCTTTCTCGCTTTGGCGTCCATTCGCTTAATATCGGCTATGGTCCAGTTAAGGATTATAAATCTGTATTGCACCACCGGTACAGTCAATGTGTTTATGGCCGATATGGCTGTTTTTGAATCGCTCATTCCTAGGTACGGAAACATTTTCAATTCCCTCATTATTATTATTATTATTATTATTTGTTATGTTTCCGCATTTGTATCTATGGTCCTTTATTTGATAGCACTTAGTATATGGGATGTTCCTAGTATACCGATCTTCTGTTAAATAAATTATGCAATTCTTTTTCTCACGTGGCCCAAAGCTCCGACTGCTATTGGACATCTCGGACTTAATTACACACATCACGTTAATCTTGATCTCGAGGTCCTTATATCTGGACAATTTCTCGATATATTTTCATGAAAGTGTTTCTCTAAGATGGTGCTGCTATGTCAATAGCGATACACTTACTGAATTTCTTGTCTTTTATGATAATATCAGGTTTGTTGGCTTTTATTTCCCTGTAAATTTGAATTGGTATGTCCCAGAGTATAGTTACATCGTTAAGTTACCAGAGAAAAAATTCCTGTTCATGTAAGTAGAAAAATATTAGTAATGTTGAATGCAATTTGTGGTCAAAGAAGTTATCTACCTTTAATTGTTTTGATGAATGAGAGCGTTAAGTTGCATCGTGTTCGTATGAATGTAAAAACTTAAAAATAGTGTGACGTGAAGTTTAGTTGCAATTCGGTTGATATCACAATTCCCACTGGATAGTGTCAATGAGTTTCTGCTTTTATATGCTTTGGGTGGCTCACAGAGACTTGTTGCGAATTTGGATTTCAGTCACGAGCTATACAAATTAGTTAAGCGTGGGTGGATAGTCACACTGACTTGCATATTTATTAACCAATGAGGGCTCGAGATTTTTTTGAAAGTTTATGAAGTTGAAAGTGCTCTGTGATTCAATTTTGCACAGATTTGACCCAACTATTTTGGGTATTGGAATAATGTAGAATTTGAGTTCTACACGTGGTTCAGATGCTGTTGCTACTACAGTTTGTTATGATTGACGCTACTCAGTGAAACATCGCTTTTGTTACAACTGTTGTTGCTGCTGGAAAACTGCTGTAAGTTGTCTTGATTTCTTTAAAAGCGGCTCTCATATCCTACATATTTTTATGCTCAGCCCACTAAGAGTTTATTCATAGCCTAAGATATTCGATGACTATTTCAGACAACAATCTCTACATGGCTATTCTTTGTCTTATAATTTCATTGAACAAGTTCTGATGGCAATATTTTTCCCTCAATACATGATCAGCTATATAAGGTTTCATTGTTACACTTCTCACTACAGCTTTTGGTGCTCCTCCAGCTTTACTACTGGATGCGGCTAGTTTCATCTTTATAGCCTTTGCCAAAACTCCAACGAACAGTTTGCAAAAAAGTTTTGGTCATATTATCCCCACTCCTCGAGTTAAATTCGGTAGAGTAGTGTTTCTTCTGAATAAAGTCATGGTTTTTTTAACCGATAAGCTCTTCACGTATGTCAGAGAGAATGCGGCGACTTTCTGGTCTGTCTCCGTGGCCCTTATGTTTCCATCTGCAGATGCTGATATTATGTTTGCAGTGCAGTTGTTATTCTTGACGGTAAGTATGATGCTAAAATGATTTCTTGTTGGTACATGTCTGGGTGGCCACTTTTTTTTACACGCGCTTCTAAGAATCAGCCGACGTCTCTCACCACACTGTATAAATGGTGGAAATTAAAGTTTAAATATTGAACACTATCTTTAAAAAAGGAAGACATAAAGCGACATGATCAATTACTTTCTTTAATTGACCATTGTCTTAGTCATTACAAGTTCAAATTTCAGCTATAAAGATTATCATAATTTCATGTTGTATCAAGTACCTTTGTTTTAGAATACCTTTGTAAACGTCGACAAAGAGACAAATATCAGAATGTATTCAATTAGAATATAGCTATAACTTATGGATGATTATAATATCTAGGTGTCTGGAAACCATTTTAGTGTGGTTTTGTAGTACATCCAGCAATGATATCTGATTATTACTTCCCTTGTTCATTGTGTATTGGATCGAAGGTATTATTCCGGCCACAAGATCCACCAGTATTGTTACAGCTTCCCGGAGAAGCCAGATTATGAAGGTGTCATTTACGTATCTCAGTTAAAATGTTGGCTTCATTTGTCTCATTTATAAAGCCCTTTCCTTGATGTATTTCCTGCATCTTCCAAAATTCTAAATGGTAACAGACATGATATTATTCTATCCGTACAAGCATATATATATATAATGATATAAAGAAAAAATGTTTATCTATGGAATTTTAGGTGATACAAAACTTTTTTCCAGTAAATTTCTTTTCATAGGATTTTGTAAATTTCAAATGACACTCGCTTCTTGGTCAAAGAATCCGTGATGTTACAGCTATTTTTATCATTAATATATAATAGGACACACTAATTTCTCTAGACATATCTAGTAACCAAACCAAGGGGAGGAATAATTTCCAGATCGCAGAATAGAAAATCGCGTAACATTATAACATTATGCATTATAGTCATGATCAGTTAATTTCTTAAATAGAGCATTATCTTAGACATTTGAATTCTAAATTTCAGATATAAAAAATAATTAAATTTTAATGCCGTATTAAGTGCCTTTGTTTTAGAATACATTTCTAAACGTCGACAAAGAGTGAAACATCAGAATTTATCGAATTATAATATAGCTGTAACTGATGGATGAATACCACAAAAATAATGATAAAATTTGAATAGCTTTGTGGATTTATAACAATATTTGTTTAAATGTGAATAGACGGTCTATATTTTTTCATTTTCCGTACTGTTCTTTTGCTGTCGACAGGACAAGAAGATTTATTGGCATTTTATATGATTTCGACTGCTGTATAATAAGGTTACCTGGCAGAAATTATTTTTCAAAGAAGAGGAGCAATCATATTGAACACCAGGCAAGTTCAACGATACAAGGATATGACATCTAAAGAACCCGATGAAAAAAAATAAGTTTAGTTCGTTTTTTATATG
>CAHIKZ030005616.1:700000-720000 GCA_903632075.3 Acanthosepion pharaonis
TATATTTGTTTAAATATGGAACGTTACCGACTTAATTTGATTAAATATAGCATCTTTCACATCAAAGCATAAATATCATAGTCATCAATGTTAACTGATACCCAAAAAGCAATGTTCACTCATTTGTATAAAATAATTAAATTGCAACTAAATGAAGCAGAATTATTAAACACTTAAACAGGGAAATCTTAATTTGAATTTTTTTCTTTTGATCTTTAATCTAACCTGCTCTTTTCAAATATTTCTGGGAAAAGTTTTTTTTTATCTCTACTGGCATGAATTAGCTAAACAAACAGCGATATCTACGATCTATTGTCGTCGGACTTTTGACATGTTCTTAATGTCTGACTCGAATTACCATAGTCTTGCCACTCAGGAAAGGATATATTTGGCATCGTTCTAACTGTTTTGTCCCCAGAATACATTAACATATTGTTTTTTTTTAATTTGACGACGAGAGGATGTCGACAAAATCCAACAAACAATGCTGCTAATTCCTGGCAGTTCCCCAAATTAAGTGTGAATTTAAGCGGCAAATGATATATTTAGAAAAATGAGTCCACGCAAATAGAAATGACACACACACACACACACACACACACACACACACGCACACACACACACACACACACACACACACACACACACATATATATATATATATTTGAAAAACTTCTCAGAGTTAACCTGTAGAAAAAGACAATATTTATAAATGTAAAATACAATAGGAAAGACGTAATTTCAGTTAACAGTAAGAAAATAGCTCTCTCTAAATTCTTCCAGTTGCTAAGGACATTTTATTTTGTTATTAATTACTGTGTTTAGTAAATTCATTTCGTTTCACTTTGAAAAAGTCCACATCGGACGAGACTCGTCGGCAACTATTACAGTTTTCCTATTGTCTTTTACATATATATATATATATATATATATATATATATATATATATATATGCGTGTGTGTGTGTATTACGTTTAAGCCGATTAAAATAGATTCTACTATGAGCCTTATTAATATACCACCCGTTAATATTCATACAAGCGTTGTTAATAGCACTTTAAATATATCTATGTACACATATAATTCATCCACAGATACACTGTTTTGTTGTATCATAGCTCCTCAGTGTGGCTTGAAGTCAGATTGCTTCAAGCCTGGACGTATTGATTTGCTAAACGCAGCTTAGATGCTGAACAAACCCGAAAGTAGAGCGTAACCAGTGAGAATTTAACTCACGATTCAATCGTATCTTTACAAACGAAACCAGCTTGCTAAACATTGTACCACGCCGAGATTCCCATAATTCCATATATATGTTATTGATTTTGCTTGATTATTTTATCTATTACAGTATATATACAATTTCACCTTTGTAAGTATAGTATAATACGATATATATATATATATATATATATATATATATATATATATATATATATATATATATATATATATATATATATATCGTCATGATATATAATGAATTTAACATTGTCAGAGTTAATTTTATTCCATGAGACACGCTGTTTATTTTTATTTTCAGTAATATATTTTAATAAGCACCAATTATTTCGATTGTCACTATCGACGGTTTTTTTAATTTAAAATATTGAATTATTGTAAAACACAATATATCAAGGTGATTTCTCGCTATTATCCTCTTGAGATATTGCGTGTTTTGCATTTCCAAATTTATTTTTTTTTAATTTAATATTTTTTTAATTTTTCGTCTTTCGAACTTTGTTTGATATAAATTATACATAAATAAGTTAAATATTTTAGCCAACAATAATAAAATGAACCAGTTTTCGCACAAAATAAATCAACAGCAGGAGAAGTCGAATTTCATAACGCCTAACTCAGTGATTATCCAGCACCTAAAGATTGCATATCCGCATGAAACGTCGAGTCGTGCTATCGACGTGAAATGATATGCATATTCATTAATATATACATAATAGCTCTGTTATATAATATTGAAGACTGTTTTTATAACACATGAGAAAAATATATATGTATGTGCAAGTACATCTGCTTATAGGTATGATTTTTATCATATCATATCATATCATATCTATCTATCTATCTATCTATCTATCTATCTATCTATCTATCTATCATACTGTGTGTGTGTGTATATGTGTGTAACTATGTCTGTGTTTGTGTGCGTCTGTGTGTATGTGTATAAAGAAAAAAAAAACTTACTTCGTCGACAAGTTTCGTCCTCTGAGTGACATTTTAACATTTGCCTTGATAAAGTTCTGTAGGGGATGAAACGATTCGGCTATGGTAAGTTTTCTTTTTTTCTTTATTCATATTGTACTTTTACAGATATACTCTATATGAAATCTTAACACAAACACACACGCACACACACAGACACCCACATACACACACCCACACATCTATCTATCATTTTATGTAACTATGTATGTATCTACATATCGATATCTCACGTATGTGTGGTAAATTGTAGAGTGAATTTAAGTAACGTTTTGACGCAATGTTATCCCTTTAATTATTTATCACTTGAATTTGATTTCTTTACTAAAGATAGGATGAAATAACGGAACATCTTTTAGGTTTTAATTACTTTAAATGGTGAGTTTTTAGAGATATTTTTTAAAGAAAAAAAGTACAAGTTTATTCATGATATGTTTGACATAACTATTCCTTTTCAAATACAGATGCGAAAGCAATTTCTATCTCCGCAATAATGTCATAGCCAGAAGGACTAAACATTATCCCATTGAGGAAATCTAATTAAGTTTATCCAAATACTAAAATATAGAAATAAAAATGTATAAATATCTAATATACAAAAAGTTAATAAATTTCATAAATTAATCGATATATATATATTTATTTATAAACAATCTGCATGGCGATGAGTGTTAAAGCTAACCTTTGCACATGCAAAACTCCTCCAACCACCTAACCAGCATAAATAATGCTATCTGGAGGACATTTCCTTAAGTAACACTGACAATTAATCCTCATCCAAAGAGAAGGTTAAAATGCATGGTAATGCTTCCTGCACTTTATTTGACAGCCTCCTCTCCATAGTCCTCGTTAAAGTTGTAGTGGTCTCTTTGAATGTAAATCTCATTTGAATGTAAAACTGTCAGACAACATACAGTTGATTTCTGCATACTGTTACAGTTTTTTGTGTATATGTGTGTAACTAGTGAGCGAGTCAAAATGACTTATTTCCCTTTATAGTCTACCAATAGAAGATTAACCAATCAGGAGCCGCTGAAGATCGTATCCGTCGTGTATAAAGGCGGCCATCTTGTTTTCCCTTCCGGAAGGACCAAAGCCAACTTATCAGGCGAACACGACAGAAGGAAGAACTACACTTTGCTGTGATATCTACTGCGAACCTAAAGTACGCTTTCCTACTGTCTCCGAAATATTCACTACCAACCTCTGGATTCTATACTCGAGGACGACCGTCATGAAAATGTCTAACACATACTACGTGCATAAATCGAACACCAATGAATAAAACGCCACGAATGTGTTTTCTTTTGCAAGTTATGATTTTATATGCCATGTGATCGAAGGATTTGGGAACATTCCGTACTGTGGTAATATGCTTGTTACACTCCTCGTGCCTTTTCCATTTCAGGCAGCGTCAGTAACATTATAAGAGTTTTAATTATCAAGTCTCGAAAGGCGTTTAATTACATGCTGTATTATATGATAAAGTTGGAGTATTAATGGATATTCTCCTTGTGAAAAAAATGACATTCATTTAGATATATATCAAGGAAAACAGTTATATGTTTCTGTCTGCAACTCCATCTGTCAGTTTATTTTTGTTCATGTCTATTTGACACAATTTATATCCCTTTGTTTGTCTATCCGTCAATCTGCATATACGTCCGAATATCGATTAACATTGCGTATATATTTCACAACATATCTGACTATTCAAATTTCTCTGATTATCTATCTATCTATCTATCTATCTATCTATCTATCTCTCTCTCTCTCTCTCTCTCTCTCTCTCTCTATATATATATATATATATATATATATATATATATATATATCTGTATGTCTCTCTGTCTGTCTATCTATCTGTCTATCTATTTTCATGGCTGTATCTACGTGTATTTATTTGAAAGTTATAGCTATCATGGAAGCAGATGATATGAAGGCATTTCTACTGACGCAGGGTGTGAGATAAGAATTATTGGTGTAGAAAAGATGGCTACATTTAATCGTTTCGGCAGTGAAAGTGTAGAGTGAGATGTAAACCTAGTAGCACACTTAAATTCATGCGGTTTGGGAACCATTGAAAGAAGTTCTTCGTAGCAATTGCCATAAAAAGTACTTGCAGGAAAGACTGAGGGAAGCCACAACATTACTGTAAAATAGCGACTGCAGAGGGGATGCCGGATCAGGACCAACCACGTTTCATATCCGTCTTTGGATTTTGTCGAAGATTCGAGTAAACAACGGGAGCGCTAGAGCATACATGACAGCAGTATTCACTCCAAGGACGAATGCTTGAGTTGTAGATTTTAAAGATCTATCTATCTATCTATCTATCTATCTATCTATCTATCTATCTCTCTCTCTCTCTCTCTCTCTCTCTATATATATATATATATATATATATATATATATATATATATATATATATATACACACGCATATATATCTATTTACACTTTCTATCGTTTCCCTATTACTTTTCTCTCAATCTATCTATCTATCTATCTATCTATCTATCTATCTATCTACGTCTATTCATTATCTATCTATCTATCTATCTATCTATCTATCTATCTATCTATATATATATATATATATATATATATATATATATGTATATATATCTATCGTTTTCTATATCTTTCTCTCAATCTATCTATCTATCTATCTATCTATCTATCTATCTATCTATCTATTTATCATATCTATCTATCTATCTATCTATCTACGTCTATTTATCACCTATCTATCTATCTATCTATCTATCTATCTATATATATATATATATATATATATATATATATATATATATATATATATCTGTTACATTTCCTATCGTTACCCTATTACTTTCTCTCAATCTATCTATCTATCTATCTATCTATCTATCTATCTATCTATCTATCTATCTATCTACGTCTATTTATCATCTATCTATCTATCTATCTATCTATCTATCTATCTATCTATCTACCAACGTCTATTTATCATCTATCTATCTATCTATCTATCTATCTATCTATCTATCTATCTATCTATCTATGCGTGTATGGACCTGAGGGTCTCTGTGTTTTTAACATTCTATGCCCCAAACTCATCGTTTATTTTCTGTGTCTAATTACGTGTTCTTTTCTACTCTTTGTCTTTCTATTTTTCTTTGTGCATCTCTCTGTTTGCATGGATTTGCTTCGATTTTTTTGCATATCTTTTTGCCAATCTGTCACTTTGCCAATCTGTTTGCTTGTCTATCACAGTATGTGTTTATCTTTCTCTGTGTAGATCTCTCTGTATGTCCCTTTGTTTATCGGTCCGTATCCGTTCTATGTATCTGTTTCCGTACCGATTCTTGCCTCTCTTTTTATATGTTTCCCCGTTTGTTTGTCTATGTATCTGTCTATCTGAGTCTTTTCCAATATCTCACTCTTTATATATATATATATATATATATATATATATATATATATATATATATATATATACACACAAAAACACACACACATATATATACATGTATATATATATATATATATATATGTGTGTGTGTGTGTGTCTAAAGTATCTGCATGTTTATATCTATCTGTCAATCGATCTGTGGGTATTTCTCTCTGTCTGTGTATCTATAGCTGAGTGCTAAAATGTCACATTTTAACAAATATAAAATTTGAGTATTGACCATTTATTTCAAGACTATAGAACATTGTGAAATTATGCACATTCCCAATGCATATGCTTACACACACACTATATATATATATATATATATATATATATATAGGGGAGAGATAGATAGATAGATATATGTAGGTAAATAGATAGATAGATAGTGAGAGAGAAAGAATGCATATACTTCACCATGTTTACGAAATACGCCAACACAGGCAGACGATATTCTGCAGCTTTTGTTATAAACGAATTGATTATAAATTATTTGGAAGAATGTGCATCGGTTGCAAATGCGGAAAACTAGAAATTATTCCTTTGAAATGCTAATGATCATTCACATAAAAGTTACGTCGCAGTGTACGTTCCCAGATACCTGTCATTGCAAATAACTTTGGAATGTTTCACTTACCTTTGAAATTTAATCTCCCGCAGGCGTACTTATTATATTTTAAGGAATCCTGAACAGAAATATGCATTTTAGAAAGTGTCTATATTTAATTTAATTAACCATGAAAATAAGATGGAATAATAATTTTGATAAAAATTATGCCTGAGGTATATTATTATTATTAATTTTATTTGTTCATGTACATATGATAATTGATAAACTGAAATGTTCAAAAACATTTACGACAGAAAGGAATAAAATGAACACCTGAGCCCATTGAATTAAATATGCTCCCAATTGCATGTCATCTAGCCTTGCTTGATTGTTAAATTTTACTCTGTTGTCATATTCACATGTACGCTTACTTATATTTCCTTTACGTTTGCTTTTGCTTGTTAATCATTACAAAATTCGCTAAATTATTTTCATCTACTAAGATGTTATTTTCAAGTGTAAAACTTGAATTAGTGATTAAATAATGTCCGTGTGATTATTCTCAAAGTAGTACTTTCTGTCATTTGCTTCAGAGACAGTTTTAGATTGCTTCATGAAAAATTTCTACCTATTGAAGATTTGAGGAAGCAGTTTGGAGTGTGAATGTATTATCCTAAAGCAAAAAAAAAACTCTTTCCTTAAATGTACCCAGTTTTGTGAGGATATATTTCTTACATAATTCAATGGTAAACGTAAATGGCGCTGGATTAACAAAGATGCATCACAACACCGGAGTTGAGATCTATGAAAATAAGTAAAAACGTTAGGCATTACATACAATGTTCTTAAAATGCAAAGAAATATTAAATTCACACTTATTTGTTCAGCAGAAACAAGGTGCCTATCAGAATGTGGTCGAAGAATTTCCTACCCTCGTCAATAATAAACACTTGTTCTCTTCCGTGACCACCGAAGACTGCGTAGACTCATGAAGAAGCAGGGAAAATGGTAATCAATTGGTCTCTTCTACCAGACTAAACTTATTTAACTGTATGTTGCTCACTTGGATCGCTGCAAAATGCTTTGATGTAGAAAATCTTTAAAACATTTTTCTAAATAAAATTATATTTCAAGAGAATGGCACTGATGATTCCATTGAAACGGATATTCATTTGTTCAGAAAAAGAAAAAAAAGAATTACCTAATAAATGGAACATTTTCATTGCAAATGATAAGTTAAGCAATAGACATTGGAGTTCGAATTCCAACCGGGAACGTTGCATTCACATGAAACCCTTGGAAAATTTAAAGACCCGTCTACTTCCCTATTAACTATGAGTTTAATAGCAGGATAAACTGAATCATATCGCCTTGGTTGGCAACGAGTATACCAAATAAAGAACGCCAACCTACTGCGGGAAAAAAATCTGTCTAGTTAGTGATAAATGGAAATAGACATGTTTACCATTTACCATGTATATCACATAACTGACTGAGTGAATCGTAGTATTAGCCGTTTTCTTACAAGAAAACATTCGGTATTGATTGACTGAACAACCAGTAATACTTTCTTTGAAAATGTATAAAAAAAGTCTTTTTCCAGGAAAATAGGTTGATGAAATCCAGTAAACTTTATCGCTCATCTTTCCTAAATTTTTTATTCGAAGTATTGAAATATGTCAGCATATTGATCATATCATTAACTTCTCTTCGATTTACTTATGCTCTGCATTGTAGATGGTGCTTTTGATATTCCTCAAGTGATGAGGTTTTGTTATTTGGCACAGTTATTAATTTGTGATTCTGCAACAGCAGTCCATAATGTTCAAAGGAAGATGTTTTTTATCAAAACACTTAAGTTTCTCTCACTCAGCATTTTTTTAACCATTGATCTTAGAATACAGCTGAGAGTTTAGTTATTTCTGAGCGGTTATGGCATCACGTATAATTGAAATAAAATAATTGTATTTCTTTTTCAGAACAAAATGGATAACAAATCGGAAATTATTTACGACTCAAACTAGTAAAATTAGAATGGACAGAAATTCGCAGGGCAGTTGAAACTGCGAAACATAAATAAACTAAAAATAAATAAAATGTTAAGTTACAGAAATATTTTGCTGGAGTCATACAAGCGTACTCAGCTGTTACATAATATGAAAGTTTCTATAAGGAAATGAACACCAGGAAATTTCTTTACAATTGAAGAAGAGAGATGAGGTAACAGATATGGTTCTACATAAGTATATTTTGAAAGAACATGAATGGAACGAATAATTTTAATGAAATCCTTAAAAAATATAATGTACGGGCATAAAATCAGAAAGGAATAAATTAAATTTATGGGAAACATAATGAGGAAAGATGATTTTGCGAATTTGAAACTGATTGGACATAGTCTATGTAAAGTAGCTGAGAGCAAGAGCGAATAATATACCTATGGATCTGTTGTAAATAGGTATCAGTAGGTGAATTGAGAGAGAAAATAAAGGAACAACGTTTGCTTAGAATTAGACGAAGGGCACACTACATGCTACGAATTTATCACAATCGCCTACATTATTAATGGAAATAGCGTATAAAACGAGATATAATTAATTAATTTTTGGTTTTAATAAATATAAATATAATTATAGTGATATGGCCTTCAATATTTACATTAAATCTGTGGTATAATTAATTTAACAAGGGACACGCTTTTTTTGTATTTCTTCTTCCTTCTTTTCTTCCTTTATTTCCTGTTTGGTGACAAGTCGCTCAACAACCAAAGGGTGTGACCGCCTCATGGAATAAGTAAAAGTCGGTCACTCAAGTCCACGTATCATGGACCGTCAAGTGTGATCTTTGAAATATATTATCAGTCTCCAGAAAATCCCCGACTAAGACGAGTCGCGAATAAAATCATTTCCATCGTACGCTCAATAGAAATGCGCCTATAGACTTATTCGATTACTAGATGTTTAACGAATAAGAAAACATTATTCTCGAAGAAAACTTCCAAGTCTTATTTTGGATTTATTACGTTTACTAAATTTGGAACGAATTATTGGTACCATTTCGTAATCTCACACTTCATATTGAGCATACCGATTTTTATTCTGATATTATAACAAACTATCTGTTTGCTGTTGGAACACTTCAACTTACAAACTAATGATTTAAGGATAATCGGAGTGCTATCCAGTAAGAAATAAGTGTCTCTTATTGAGCTTACGTCTGCTATCTTACACCCTCTTTCTATTCAATTATTTTGTTATATAAAATATTTTTTGATATGTCCCGGAAAGAGATATATTTGATCGATGTGGGTTTGGCTACTGTAAACAAGTAATACACAGTAGCAATAATCGACTGGTCGTAGTCGCAGGTAATAGGTGTAGACCAATAGGATAGTCAGTGGCGTAGTCCAATGGGCCTCCTCACAAATTTAAACTCCGTATGTATTTATGACGGACACCAGCCAATCATATTCCAGTGAGGGGGAACTCAGGTGTATGCATATTCCTTTATATCAGTTTTTTATACCTTCATTCTGTGTTTGTTGTTCGTTGACCTCTGTGTTATGCGTTTATATCTAAGCGATCCAATCTTTTCTTCTATTTTTTTTAACCTGGTGTTTACATCTGTATGTAGCCATTTCATAACATATAAGACTGGGGGATCTTTCGAGATCTTGACTCTGTGGAATCGTGTCCGTATTGGTCTGCGAACGAGCAGCGGACTGATATATCTGTGTTAGATTGTTTTTAGCGCCACTCTCACCAGAACGACGTATATGACATTGACAAAAGCTTAGAACTAGTTTTTAGGAAGTCCATGCATAAGACATATCTGGGAAGAATAGTCACTGAACACATAGTACATATGATGTCTTCGACAGGGACATATTAAACCAGCTAATGTTAGAAACATATGAGCTCTCCCAAACTGAACTCGCACATAGAAAGTTACATTCAGTGCAAGAGGTGAAATTGGAAAAGCGTGAATTGAAATTGAAAAAGTGAAATAGGGGAAAAACTGTTATGTGTCAAAGTTTAGAGAAATCTGTTCAACTTCGGAAAACAAGTAAGATTAGTACTGCAATTTAAGGAAGCCAAGGTAGACGGGTATATTTTACATTTTAAAGAAGTCACCTCGAATTTAGGACAGCCACAACCGCATGATCTATGTAATTACAAATGGGATTGAAAGGAAAAGCTCAAAAACACATATGTCGCCCTCTCAGCATCATACTTTGCAGATTATGACACTTTTAAACAAGCTATCCTCAAGATGTATGAGTTAGTACCCGAAGCCTACCTCCAAAAATATAGAAATTATAGGAAAACTGACAAATAAACTTATGCCCAGTTTTTGAAGTTGTTTACCATAGATTAAGACAAATGATTTTGATGCTAGAATTTAAGGAATATGTACCCGATAATATAAAACCTATCTTGATGAGAGAAGATTAATTACCGTGTAAGAAATAGCCACACGCGCTGGTGAATATGTCTTTAAGCATAAGCACAGCAAACCGAAATACAGAACTGTCATCTAATCAGGGAGCGGTCCTGGCTGCAGGCCTGGATCTAATTCTAGTGCAAGTCAGACCAGTCATACAATCCTGATAGGACATTGAACTCATATGAAAGTACCAATACTAATTCAAGGGATACAAATTCGCAAAGAGATAAGTCCCAGTCTTCAGCGTCTCGGCAAGTAAATAAATGGTATCGGAAACTCCCAATGTTCCATGACTGTAACATTGGGTAAAGTTGCTGGACCAAACGAAATAATGTGTCCATGGCATTAAG
The DNA here is from genome assembly GCA_903632075.3 of Acanthosepion pharaonis. Classification (NCBI taxonomy): domain Eukaryota; kingdom Metazoa; phylum Mollusca; class Cephalopoda; order Sepiida; family Sepiidae; genus Acanthosepion; species Acanthosepion pharaonis. The sequence goes on from CAHIKZ030005616.1 coordinate 711,008, forward strand.
TCAAAATAAATCCCAGAGTCAAACTCTTCAAGCCGATTTGTGTCGGATAGAATAATCGTTACTGAAGATGGTTGAGAGGAGTACAGACCATTTATGTCTGATGGATCTGTTTCACCTGTGGGTGATGCCATTAACAGGATACCCATAAAAGTTTTTAAAGAATTGGGATTCAGTAGCTCCACAGTCTCAGGTGCTACTGAATTCCAAATTTTGATAAATGTTTCGGCCGCGTGTGCTTAATTCGGCCACCGGTGAAATAGTTATTTCCAGGTTATCAGTAATGATTTTGTTATCACCCGTCTCCATCGCGATCATCTAGTGTCAGATTTAGTGTTGGAACACGTTGTTGCAGTTATTCCTAGACTGCCTATGGAAGGAGTATCCATGTTGTTTGGGAACGAGCTAGGCGGTGGGAAAGTAACCATAAATCTCAAGTAAATGCGATAAACGATCACCACGATAGACACAGTAGAAATCGCGGAAGAGAATCCTTAGATTTCCTTCGTGTGCCGTGACTCGAACCCAGGCTAAAGAAGCTAGGGAAGGGACAACTTGTAGGCCGCGAGACGATCGCTCTCTCCCAAAGTTTTTAAAATCACGATATGTATTTCACTTGCCCCTCTGATATTTTCGTGGTAGAGTGTAACGTTGTTAAAATGGAGCCCGCTCTGAATGTTTCCCTATCAAGGAGACAGCTCGTGATAGAGCAGAGGCGAGATTTTGAAATCACCCAACTTTTTAATTACGCGTTGTTGAAGGAGGAATTATGGAAAGTTCCAAACGGATATATCGTAAAGACGATGCGCCTTTGAGAAAATGGAGACTTCCACATGTCCCAGCTTCGAAGAACTGGGCAGTGGTCTGTCACGTCGTCATCTCTACAGACCAGAGATAATGATAACAGCCGACGAAATTCCTCTAACATGCTATCTTCGTATACATGAAACTTGTGACAAGATTCTGAGACATTTATATTGGCCTGAAATCCTGAAAGACGTAACTGCCGGATTTACAAAATTTGCCAAGTGGTGGGAAAACCTAATCATAAAATCCTATTGCGCATTTATAAACCCATTCTCGCATTTGAGAAACCTTTTAGCCGTGTAATTAAAGATTGCGTCGGTCCGTTACTCAAGACTGCGTTGCGAAACCAATATCTTTTAACAATCATGCGTGCTTCAACTAGATTGCCGGAGGCCATAACCTCATCTCAGAAAATAATAAAAGCTTTTAACAACTTTTTCCCTACTCTAGGCTTAGCCAGATTTGTACAGTCAGACCAAGTGTGAAACATTGTCTCGAATATATATCAGAAAGATGTTAGACATCAAGGCATAGCTAGCGCCTATCAGACACAATTCCACCGTGTCTTGGAAGGATATCACATTCAAATATGAACCAGTCATATTGTTTTGGCCATCAAAAGAATGTGAAAAATTCATTCCATACTTGAGTTTTGCAGCCCTCGAATATATTCAATATTAGGATTCAGTCCATTCGAATTAATATTCGGACATTCGCTCCGTAGTCTATTGAAATTATTAAAAATAAGTTCATTACAGGAAGATCCGAAGCAAGTGAATTGGCCCGTGACAATCTTCAGTCAACTCAGCGAAAAATGAAGAATCGATACGATCTAGAAGTAATCCAGCAAAATTTTAACGCTGGCGACAAAGTGTTAATATTAATAGCGATAGACAGACAGAAAATTAAGCAACCTCAGTTACATTATAAGTAATCCTGACCACCGGAAATCTACTCAAATATGCCATATCAATTAAACCCTACTTTGAAAAAGGGAACATTGATCCTATTTTAGTGTTTCACTGGTAATCATATGCATCTGAATCATATGAGAACAGAGAGGGAGTTGTTATGAATGTGATCACTTGAATAAACTCAGTAAGTCCTCGCTCCTAACCAAACTTGAGAAAAATCTATCTCTTTCACCTCTTTCTGAAAGAACCGAACGACTAAGGCTTATCATGATGTTGAGGTGGGAAGTGCTACTCCGGTAAAGCTACGCTCTTATCTAGTTAATCCAAAGAACGCCGAAGTCCTACCTAAGTATGTGTCTTGCATGATGGAAAATGGCATCATTAAGCCTAGTCAGCCCAAATGGTCAAAATCATGTCTAGTATTAGATAATCCTGAATGTTCTATTGGATTTTGTGCTGAGTATTCTAAAGAGAACGCCCTACTAAGACTGATTAACATCCCGTTTGGTCTCTTTCCTGTCAACGAATTTTGAATATTTCACCGCAAGCAGTCCCAGAGTGACACTCGTATGCAGGGTGTGACAGAGGGGGACAATGATCGATGCTTGTATCGATAAAATAGGGAAAGCTAGCTATATTACCAAGTATGATTTTTTGAAAGAATATCTTGGATGTCCCTTAGACCGAACTTGCCAACAAAATTTCTGCTTTCGTGATTCTCGATGAACGTTGACAATATTGAGTGATGCCATATGGGAAAAATAATCCTCAACCAACATTTGTTCATTTGATCAATGAATATCTAAGAGAGCTACGTAGAGTCGATACATATGTAGATGACAATATCGTGTAGAGTGATTACCTAGGCAGATCATGTAATTCTCTGCAGAATGTGTTTGATCGACACCCTAATCTTACCTTAAATTTGTCGAAGGAGGAAGTCTCTTATCTTGACTATATCATTGGGTATGGTGAAGTAACACATACCGAATCAGAAATAAGAGATATTATACAATATCCAGCCCCAGTCAATGTAAGACGCTTGCAAAGATTTGGAGGCTTGGCTGGATATTACTGCACATTTTGTAAGAATTTCTCAGACGTAGAGTTACTGCTTATGTGTTTATTGAAGAAAAAGTTCAAGTTTAATTGGTCTCTTTCCTGTCAACGAATTTTGAACATTTCACCGCAAGCAATCCCAGAGTGACACTCGTATGCAGGGTGTGACAGAGGGTGACAATGAGAGAAAGTACTGGTTATCTGGGGATTATTTAGGAAAAGAAATATGCTGAGCGGGGTTCAAGACAACAGAAGATGGCTATTGACGCCGCATTCAAATTTTTGAAGAATGTAGTTATCAGGGACGCAAGTAAGCGGTAAGGATATTCAATGACGGGAAGTGCGAGAAAAGAAACATTTAGAGTAGAAGTGGCGGTTACATTTAACTATTTAATCTGTAAAAGGGTGGAACTTAGGTGCCAATATAGTATCACGTTTAAATCCATCTAGTCGGCGCACCAAGGATAAAAGATCGTCAAAGCAGTTGCCATAAAATATTTGTAGAAAAGACATAAGAAAGCCACATTACGTCTATGAGAAAGTGAATGAAGTCGCGATGCCAAGCCAGGATCGATTACATTGCAGATACTTTATTGGAAGAAGCTCGGGACCAGACAAGATATGGCGATAGTATTAAATGCTGTAGATGCAGCTATTGATTCAATTTAGTTATTCTATTTGAAGTCAGTTGAACACGTGAGATTAAAAAGGCCCAGTGACACGCTCTTCCTGAGCCAAGAATCAGTCATGCAGGTTTAACGGGCAGGAAATTTTATCTATATATAAAAGAGAGTAGTTTAGTTTTGGAGGTAATAAAATTTACAAGCCATTTCCTACCCCAGTTAATCGGTATTGGAGGTTCTTTTCAAGAGTAGTAGCCAGGTTAACTTCTCTGGCCGATTTACTGTTGAGACAGGAGTAAATGTTAGAGTCATCTGCATAAATGCTTACTTGGAACTAATTTCTTTGCCGAAAAGCGGTAAGAGACTAACAGAGTGACAGTTAGATTGATCAGAATGTTCTCTAGAGATTTTCAAAATCTGGAAATACAGAGGAGAACATCAAACAAGCTGGAATGCTGGATACAGCGGGGCATTTGTTGTAAGGTTTGACAGGAAGAGGCTCCAGTTTGGAAGCACATTATTTATGACGGCATCTGGTATCTCTTCACCTCCATTTGTCTTACGGGAACCTAATTTAGAAATTATATACGAGACCAGTGAGAGAGATTATTGACATATCATACAGTAGAGCTTCAGTTCTAGGGGTCATGCCCTGTAGTATGTTTTGAGCTGAAACAGAAATTCCGAGCAAAGCATTCAATCCTATTTGGGGTAGATGTCAGGAGTTGAGAACTGAGAATTTTCTCTTGATCAGCACAGTACTACAGAGCCGCCGGTAATATCTAAAACCGAACTTACGAGTTGTTATACGATGTTTCATTCTATCAGCAAGCAGTAACTTCGCTTCATTCAGTACGTGCTTGCAATCTTTACAAGCAGACAAAGTTGCAATCAAATATGTCGCTCTGGTGAACCCAGAACAAGGGATCCAGGTGAGAACCACGGAGATGAATGTGATATCCTTGCTGGAATGAATAAGGGACACTGTTACAAATTTTTGAACAGGTTGATTAAAAATTCATTCCAATTGACGTCACGAAGAAAATAACGGAACAAGTCACAATGAATATGTTGGTAACTGTTGGTGGGATTTTATTGGCTGGTGGGGGAGAGGAAGGATATGATTACAGGCATGGTCAGCCGTCCTGGGTATGACGATAAACTACATCCGCGTCGTCGGTAAGACGAGATACTTCGTCCAACGACAAAGCCGCTGATCAGAATTTTTGAGGAGGGTGGAACGACCTCTTAATTGCTGGTGTTCCCAGGTCGAACCTGACCCAGGGTGGTAGCACATGTTAGGGTCCCAGCTATGGGTAAATAGTTAACTGGGGTCCAAACACTATGAAAGTGGAAAATTAAGTTTAATACCAGAAAAAATTGTAAAAAAATTATTGCCCGCAATATATTATTGCCAGCAATATATATATATATATATATATTTAAAACATTAACCGCTACACATTTTTAAAGAAAAATATTAGCAGGAATACATTTTTGAAACAAAACTATCGCCAGCTATACATTTATGAAACAAAAATATTACCAGCAATGAAATTTTTGTCGTCATTAAATAAACCACTGAGGTCGATATGCCGTAAAGCAAATCAAAACAATGCGCATGGTCAGAGTTGCCAGGGACAGAGTTACATATCCGATATATATATATATATATATATATATATATATATATATATATATATATATATATATATATGAACAAAAATTTGGAAAAACAAAAATCCTTAAATGCAATTATGTTGTTTAAAATGAATTTTAAACATTTTAAATATAATTGCATTTAAGGATTTTATTTTTTTTTCCAAATTTTCTTCATTCTGTCGGATCTATATCCATTTACATTTACACACACACACACACACACACACACACATATATATATATATATATATATATATATATATATATATATATATATATATATATATATATATATATATATATGTTCAGAGTCTGCGTGCGTGCGTGCGTGCGTGCGTGCGTGCTTACCTCAACGTGTGCATATATGTATGACTATAGGGAACAAGACTGCTCTTTGACTGTCAGTTTGAATCTTGTATGGTACTACATTGCCAGTGTGGTACTAAGATGAGAAACCGCAGTATCGTTTTCTCTGTATCAAATTTCTATAAATCTTTCCTCTTAGATATTGACCATTATTGTTCTACAATTGTCACAAAATTTATATATATAAATATATATATATATATATATATATATATATATATATATATATATATGGAATTTAAAATAATATCTTTTGGTTATTGGAATTTATTCCGTATAAACCAATATATATATATATATATATATATATATATATTAGAGCTCTCTGGATAGAAAGTGTGAGTTTGTAAACAGTGTGTATCAATGACAGAAATGCAACACTCTTCGATAAAACGAATTGAGTTGCCTCAGTCAGTGGCGTCTTTATATAACGGTAAATATGCTTAAATTCACATTAAGCCCTGCTGTGTAACAGAGGCTTAAAGCTAGATTCTCCGACTTACGCTAATTCAACCGGGTTTCGATTCTAGCTAGAGACAAACGGACGTCTAGCCAGATTCATGAACTGTGATACAGCAGAACAGTCTATATGTGTTTGGTTTTATATATATATATATATATATATATATGTTAAGAAATGGACAAGGTCCGACAATTTATTTATTAAAGACATTTTTATTTATGTTTAACGTTGTTATTTTATAGATACATGTATTTAAGCAAATGCTCTGTTTAAGATAAACAGTATTAAATAACATTTACCGGCCTGAATGTCCGAGAAATTTTCATAGAAAATATTCGTTCATAGACAGGATTCGAACCTGCATCCTATACGGAACTGTCATATACGCTGACATGCCTTAACCACTCGGCCACCATGAACCTTATGGTAGACAAGGTAGAATTTACTGTTATAAACTACAATCTTCCATGAATCTCGTACATTCATAACTGCTCTGGCGTATCGAATGTAAACAAATGACGTCATATGTTAAGAAATGGACAAGGTCCGACAATTTGATTTATTAAAGACATTTTATTTATGTTTAACGTTGTTATTTTTATAGATACAAGTATTTGCAAATGCTCTGTTTAAGATAAACAGTATTAAATAACATTTACCGGCCTGAATGTCCGAGAAATTTTCATAGAAAATATTCGTTCATAGACAGGATTCGAACCTGCATCCTATGAATGTACGAGATTCATGGAAGATTGTAGTTTATAACAGTAAATTCGACCTTGTCTACCATAAGGTTCATGGTGGCTGAGTGGTTAAGGCATGTCAGCGTATATGACAGTTCCGTATAGGATGCAGGTTCGAATCCTGTCTATGAACGAATATTTTCTATGAAAATTTCTCGGACATTCAGGCCGGTAAATGTTATTTAATACTGTTTATCTTAAACAGAGCATTTGCTTAAATACTTGTATCTATAAAATAACAACGTTAAACATAAATAAAAATGTCTTTAATAAATATATATATATACCCCCCATTGTTGAGTTACGGTTTTACTTGGTTTATTTTTTTTAGCCACGTGGTCATGGTTGATTTTATATTCTGTTCCACCCTTACCTCGTTGGCCTGTTGACCCTGACGACCCGGATAGGAGAAACCGAGGTAGGTTGAGCTGGCTCTTTAGATTCATATAGGTTTGCTCTACATAGCGCATTCAGCACTTTAATTATTTAATTTTGCTTTACTCGTTTTGGGCGTTATTTTCTTTTGGACTCTGAGTTTGAATTCTGGACGATTGTTTTCGGCTCAATTTCACGGCCTTAGTTCTTTCTTTTTTTATCCCGTATTCTCCATTGGGCATTGGTTTGTTCAATTACAACTTTCCGAATCACAGCTCATGAGAGCGCAGAAGTATTTTTAAACAAGCTTTACTTTTAGAAGTTTTTTTGCGCAAATGTTGCACCTGAAAGCGAGATTCCTAACCCCAACAGTCATGGCATCAGCGTGGATTTTCATGTGCCGTGTTTATCCAGAAGCTGTATATATATGTATATGTTTTGTGCGTTTGTTAAGGTACAATTCTAAGAAATATACGTTGAGAGTGAAATGTCATTTCGAATATAAATGCGTAGAGAAATCCCATTATAAACATTTCTGCCACATCTAATTATGATTATCTGTATAGTCATATAATTACATTCACTTATTTACATAAAGATGTGTGAAAATATTTTACATGCATACACTTCGTTATTAACTGAACGTTGTTGTACATTTTCAATATATGATCTCCGATGTTTTTTATTTAATTTTGAACACAATTTTACCTCCGGGCGAATCTGCAAATATACGTACATGCCATGAGAAAAATGCAGTTTTTCAAGTCATATCCAATTCTATTTCTGATCATACATAAGGAACATAAAGTTGTGCCATTATTCTAATGTTTCTTCTCTGAGGCAAACTTGTCTTTTAAGAAAAGATTCATAATCTCCAAATGTAAATATAAACAATTTCTTTTGATTTGATGCCGATATACTTACAAGTGTTCGTTGTAAGTGAACACGTCACAAGGCTAGATATGAACAGTAACATATTTTCATGTTACGTTAAAAAAAACAGTGCGATGAATTCTTCCTGATTGCAAGAATCTTCATCAAGACAAATACATCAAGAACACTATCTTTCTTCTTCTTTATGTGCTGTGTCACCTCAGTATCTAGGCGATCATGTTTCTCCATAAGTTCTCGTCCTTTCCTAGGTTTTAATAAAATTTATCGTTCTGTTACTTTTCCTAAGCTCTTTCGGCAGCCATTTAAACAAGCTCGCTAATTATGTTATGCATTGTTTTCCTCTTACCCTCTTGTCATCTGTCTGTTCCGTGATTATCGGATTTTTCAAGACCTCCTTTCTCATTATTCGCCCCAGAAACCTCTGCTATCTCTTCCTGATGTTAAGTATTAGTTTCCTTTTCGCTTCCATTTTATACAAAATTTAGGCATTATTCACATGTTCGGTTCAATGTTTACTCAGCATCCTTCTGTAGAACTAAATTTCTCTTGCTTCAAGTCGCATCTTCATTTTTTAGGAGATCGTCTCCAACTCACAGCTATATAGGGGGACAAATATCAATTAGGAATTTAGTACTGTTTTCCATTTTTCTAGTGAGCTTTTCCTTTTTATTGGTACTCTGCTTAAATTAAAAAGTGTTTCCTTGACTATCCCAATATGCCTTGGAATCTCAATGGCGCTTCATCCGAATTCTGTTAAAACAAATTTCATATACTTAAATTTCATTACTTCTTTGATTTTGAAAATTTCAATTTGAAATTCCTAAATTGTGCTCATCTTTTTGCTAACAAAAATACATTCTATCTTCTTGCAGTCGATGTTTAATTCGATCTCTCTTTCCTTGTATCTGCTATCAGTATTGTGTCATCTGCATACTTAATGGTGTTAAGATTGTGTTCACCAATACTGAATCCTGGTAGGACTTCTAGTACTCTCAGAATCACGTTGCTGCATAGGTAGAATAAGTTTGTTGATAAGTGTTGTGGATTCCTAGATAAATTCGGTCTCCAATGAAGAACAAACGCAATAATT
>CAHIKZ030005616.1:725000-780000 GCA_903632075.3 Acanthosepion pharaonis
GCTCTTGAATTCCAATGAAAATAGAGACGTGAAATACACATAATCGATCATGAGTATTCTAGATATGGAATTAACAGTAATAATAATAATAAAAAAATAAACAATGTAATTCATATAATTAGGTGTTTGTTAATTATAAAACTTCAGTGTAGATAAGGTAACTGAATATAGTTTATGTTTCTCTAATGGTAGTTTGACCCAACACCCAAGAGTAATTAAAAAAAAATCTCCTGTCATGTTTTTAAGTATCATATTTATAATATGTTTATCAGAGGTAATGTCGCGGTGTTAATTATTTAGTAGCTTACTAAAGGAGGACAAAATATATCACTTTATTCAATGTATTCTGCAGAGATAAGGCAGGACTCTTATACAAATAGGAAACGATAATGGTTTCAGAAGTACTATTTGTTCCTGATTTAATTGTTTAAACAAGTACTTATTTCGGCATACTAAAATATCATCAGAAATAAACAATAATATTATAATTCAAATGTACTATAGAAATATTAAAAATATTTTATAACATCTGTGAGGTTCTCAAATAGGCTGAAAAACTATATGCAAAGAGGAAATAAATACAAATAAAAAGAATTTTGAAAATATTATTATTACATCTAGAATTTCATATGATGCCAAGTCTCGTTTGCAGTTCATTCAGAAATGTCCAAATTGTCAATCCAACTGTGAACTAAATTGTTTTATACAATTGCTTTCTAAGATAAGTTATTTTAAATGACTTACAGCGAATGTACTCTGTAGGACTTCAAGCCGTGTTGGTTGTCTCTACAGAATCACTAAGGACGAACTTTACCAAATAACAGAAACCCCATCATATAGTGACTTTCAATAGCTGCACGAAACAAATCGTAAGCGCATGGAAGTCGAAAAAAAAGAAACTGATAACATAACTCTGCTGATGTTATACAATATTAAAACACAATATTAGGAAGGAAATCCGTATCAATATTCGAATGTTCGTTAAAGTTTAGTAATATCCGCTCTTTACACTGACGATGGAAATAATGATGGTGATATGTTAAGTTTAAGGGGATAAGTTGGTTAATGTTTTGGAAGCCCGATTCCAATGAATTTCCATTGTATACCACCAATCACTTATTCTGTAAAATCCCAATAAGTCTTGTGTTATTCGATTTTACAAGCAGATGAATGAAATAGTACGTAGTTTCTTTTGTAATATGATACAATAGAACAGGTCATAAAAGAAAGTAAAAGAATGTTTTCCTAAAAGAAGACTTACACTGGGATAAATTACATGGAAATAAATAAAGCGATATTTAAAAAAAATACGTAGATATATAAGACTTTTTTTATTGCTAAGCAGAGGTTTTAGACATTTTAAGCAGACAGTTTGATATACAATAAGTATCACACTCAAACGCCTAAACATAATTGCATTGACATATAATATGTTAAGAGGAGGCGAACGAAGGCGCATTATCAATGTACTTCATTTGCTAAAAGTAAAAATTAATGTGTGCATCAGAGCGGATAAAAGATTATATATCATTATAAGTAAAAGAAACTGAAGCCAAATGTGTGTATGTGGATGGTAACAAAGATAAGGTAAATAAGAAAGATAACTATTACTGATTAATTTTAAACGACGGTTTAAAAGCATCTGCAAGCAGGGTGTAATTGAAAGGAGGAACGGAATAATTGCAATCCGAAACAATTTCAGGAAATCTTAGAAATTACTGTTGAAAACATAAAAATAAATTCAGGTCATATTAATATTGTATATATGTCTTTCTTGAATGTAGAAAAACTGTTTCCAATACCGCAATTAGAAACATTAAATAAGTTATAAAAAAACAAATGCATACAATAGAGAAAGCTGATAATATTGCCTTGGGATTTTTGCAAGCAACATGGCTTGGATAATGACAATAAACTTTATTCCCTTCAACCAATCCGATCATCATCATCATTTCTATCGTCAGTGTCATGAGCAAGAGCGGACATTGTGTCTCTTCTCAGCTGAAAACCTGACCAACTCTATCTACATGTCTCAGTATCTATTCCTTCAAACATATGATGTGCTGGGTAAATCAAAAACACAGACGTTATTTATGGACTTGTAGACTCGGCTTGGTCATGGAGAATGGGCAATGAGATTCCGTCCCGGAAAACGCAGCAACCTAGCCGTTGAATTAATTATTGGAAGCCATACATCTAGCAGTGCCAAGAGACAACTATTTGGGATATACAGTCTCTAACATAACATTCAAATGCTATCTATATTATTAAGATCTTATTTCATATACTATGTAAATTCAGGATGTGCTCAGTCATATCTCTCCACAATTTCCCATCCATTGTAGTTCTAAGCAATATGTGTCCCTCTACTAGATATCTGATTCTTATTCTAAAATTCATTTACGCCACTCGTTAGATATGTTAGGCTGTATAACCATTTGTCCTCCTCGGATTCAATATATTTTGAGTGTCAGATTCGCCAAAATCTCTTTCCTCCTTTTGTCTCCGGAAACGTTTAGCAGTTTCTTTCCATTTTCATTAAAGCATCCTCGTAATGATAGGGAATTCTGTGAATTCTTCTGCAGAAACACTTTTCTGGCGCTTCAAATCTTCCCTAAATCTGTAAGGGAATTGTCCACTATTACCTCCTTCAGCATACCTTTCTTTGATTCTAATTTTTTTTTTTTTACATATTTCTTAATGTTTTTGGAATTAAACACTTCATTACTCCAATGTATCTTCCAATTTCAGTGCACATTTTCCGTTTTTTGTTAATTTTTTTTTTAAATCTCTGTATTGCTTAAGTTTGGCATCACCAAATTCCATCCCTTTTCTTGTTTTTTCTTACTAGCCGGCAAAGGTAGATTTAGTAATGTGTTAAACTACCAAGCTCATGCACTAATGGGTTATTCTAAGCTCGACTTCCCTCTACTCCTGTGAGACAAGGGTACCTAATCGAAGATACATACGCAAACTTGAAAGATTTCATCGCGTGGCAAAACAAACAACGATGTTCTCCAACGCACAAAAGTAGAAACCATCATGTCCCGTCACCGATGCGCCGGATACTTTACCCGAATGCCAGACATCCACCAAAAACAAACAAATTCTCTTCGCAGATCTGGCAAAAGACTACATCGAACCTCAGGCCGCCCATTCAAGGATCAGCTTGCTGAGGACAGAAATCAATTAGGAGTCGGAATCTGCAGAAAGAACTAACTGGAGAAGATTTGTCCACGAAAAGACAAACTCCTTCGAAAACACCAGAAGAAAAATAGAAGAAATGATAAGAGCTCAAAAAATGCCAGAGATCTTTAACACCTGATCCCTCCTAACCTACCATGTTGTGGCTGCGAACGTCTCTTAATATCCAACAACAGACTCTTTTCACACAAAAGGAAATGTCGATGAGTGGCCCTATACTCGACAATGAGTTCCTCCAACGACAACGAAGAAACTGTGTGATTTTTCATATTGCATCTGTTTTAGCGACACAAAACTATTTTTACATTTTTTATCCAACACTGCAAAGAAAATATTAGCTACCCTAGAAAAACTATAGTTTCACAACGCCTTATTAATTTAGTGTTAGTAAATATTAAATCTTCCACTTTATTTTTATAGCAGATTCTTCTGCGTAGATAATTGTCTATTATCGTGATTTAGGTTCTCAAAGGGTGCTATATTATCGTAGATAAATGTCAAACTATTTAAGTATTTCTACAATACAAATATCATTATTATATTATTTTTTTCACTAAACCTTTGTTCCCACTTTGATATTTACTGAACTTAAACAACTGATATCTCTACAAGAGACTACACCAGAGACATGATGTGTTTGAAGAATGTATCTGTTGTATTTTTTCATATTTATTAGCACCATATATTTCACACTTCGTATTGTGAAACCGGTATCTTCGCAGACGACATTTCGCTTTCTCCCAACATCGTTTTTCTTCTCTTTACTAAAAATGATAATTGAAATAAATTCAAATAACATTACACCTGACAATTACATGGTTTTCCTATTTTAAATTTCTGATAAAATATAATTCTTAATTTGAATAAACCCCTTGCGAAATTTAAGACAATAAATTATCTGTGAAATTTCCCCTATTGCATCGTTAGATATCTGAGCTTAAATATTTTAGCAAAATATTGCAATAATAGTCATAGTATGAATACTGAAAATTATTTAACGGAGCAAGTTGATAAAAATGAAAATATTTAAAAGTGAAAACGCTTTTCAATTTCACGAAGAAAACGTTAAAAGATTGAGAGCGTTATTGATTCGTCTGTTTACCAGCTTCTCCTTTGTTTCTTTCTGATTATGACGCATATTTCCGTTTTCTCAGTGAAACAAAAAACATTCCTGATATGTCTCTTTTCCTCTATCTTTCATCGCAGTCAAAACGGAGTAGTCCATTATTTATGGAGGAGATTATATACTATTGTAGGAACAAAAAGATGTATAATTTCATAATTCACTGCTTTGTTCAGAGATAAGAGAGAATACCTGTTTCAAATAGAAAATGGTAATAGTTTCAGAAATATTATTTGTTCCGGAATCGACTGTTTGAAAATCCTAAGCATCGAAATGGAACTCGAACAAAATCTGATAGTGTCTACTTACAAGGATCAATTTGTTCTAGCTATTTTTCACATCAACCTTACACATTTACAAGTCCACAATTCGTCCATCCATTGAATATTGATGCCGAGTCTGGTCTGGTTTGGACTTTTTACACTGAATTTAACCATTCTTGAAGAAATCCAAAGATTAATCGGCAATGTTATATGTCATTATCTGGTATCTTGGCTTCAGTCTTATTCTCACTGCCATTACGTAGCTTCCCATTGCATTGGCTGTAAATATTCTCAGGGTAATCTTTCTGGGGAGCTTCCACTTCTATATCTCAAATTTATGGTCAATGCCAACCTGGCAGTTAGGTCTAATGTTTTTTTACAGTTGAAATGGCTAGATGCTACCGTAAGTTTCTCGCTTGTAGAACTCTCTTCCTGTCTCGTAATCTCCAATCAGCTTTGAGCTTCAGAATTTTAAAAGCATTTCCATTCGTTATCCTCTGTATTCTTAATTCCTGTTATTTTATTGTTCTCTCTTCTTAATAACATTTTTTCTTATTCTTTTACACTTTTCGTCTTAGTGGTTTGCTTTGGGTGACATGATTTAATTGAAATATTGCCCAAATTATGGTAACGGCCTTAAAAGAATCAGGGGCATTTTTGGGAAATTTGGAGGTATTCTCAACGAAAAGACTTAGTACTGCTGTGGTTTGAAATCGTAACAGATAGGAGACCATATATTTGTTGTGGCATAATCGTCATATTTTGGGGTTACATGGATGGTTTTTTTAAGTATATGAAATTTCCTCCTGGAACATGTATTAATATATTCTTGACGCAGAACTTGAACACCACATGATAATCCAGGTTTCGCACAATTCTCAAAACTATAACTGTAATGCCCACATACTCATGCAGAGCCATTTGCCGTTTCGCTACTTCCGGTGGTTACTCGCAGGAAGCTCATTAAGTCTTCACGCTGTGTCCAGGTTAGCGTGCAAGGAGAACATCTTGTATTTTCATTTCTTGTTATCCTATTATACGCTACCAGTTTAATGCTATATGTCTCCTTGAAATAGATTAAAATTTAGTGCAAATAATGTATTTCTATTTCAATATTAATTCTTATTGATTACCAAATAAATATCGGTTCATATTTACGACGTGTATTCTGCATATATAATGTGGAGTCTATCTGGAATAGAAGCGGACTGTATGGTAAATATGTGAGGTAATTTAGCAAACTAGATTTTTTTTTGCATCACACAGATGCGTGTTAAAATCTTCACAGTATTTAGTATTGTTGTAATAAGTAATTGCTAACATTTTTCCGAGAGTTACTAACTACGTTTTCGTTCAATTCAGCAAACCAATAGACGAAATTTGACTAAGCTGATTTAATTGAAAAAATACATTCAATAAAACCCTATTTCACGGCTTAGTAATATTTCAATTTATTTTATTTTTGTAGGTCTTCATCGTAAACAATATAATTGTAAGAAAATGTAGATTTTCCATTTTTCCTGTTTAAAAGCGAAAAATAAATTTTAAGATTTCTTGCTCTTCATCATAAAAACATAAATCTTATATATATATATATATATATATATATATATATATATATATATATATATATATATAAATATATATATATATATTCTTCCTGAAGCCAAATCACAAAATTTTGAGTGTGTGGCCTTGTGATTTGTTTATAGTTCTTGCACACGCGGTGCGAATTAGAAACTGGATTTTTGTATATAAAAATTAAAGAAATGATATGCAAAGACAATATCGCATTTTTATTAAATAATTATTTGTTATTATAATCATTATGTGTTTTTTTTTTAAATTGTGGCAACATTATTTATTTTACATGATAATTTTTCAAAAAATATTAATGTAAAGTTATTGTATTAATAAAAACACCCTAATAAAACCAACTGTACTTTTCTTATCTGTTTGCTCTTCTCCCCACAGGCCCCCATCCTTCATTATATGGCTATCTTAGTGGGTATGATGGACTAACGGAATAAGTGAATATTATATATATATATATATATATATATATATATATATATATATATATACACACACACACACACACACACGCACAAACACACACACACATATATATATATGAAATTGTGTATATATATATATATATATATATATATATATATATATATATGTTATATGCGCTCAATATCAGAGAAAGAGCTAATATATTTGGTTGGATTGATGGGAGTTTGTGTTGTGACCTTGGGTTTCACGCTTTTGCGATCGTCAGACATATATATATATATATATATATATATATATTAATTATATTTTATATGGACGGCAATTATTGGAAATCGCACAGTATCAATGACAGAGCTAACACACGGGCACACACACACACACACACACACACACATATATATATATATATATATATATATATATATATATATATATATATATATATATATATATATTGACATATTTTTTGATCTCTGATGTCATCAGAAAAATATTTGTTAATTCATAATAACGTGACCTAAATTCTTCCATGTCCTTTCATGAGTGTGTGATCATGGCTCTCCACAATGTTCTCTTGTTTTTCGGTCTAATATTTTTCACCTGTTCGCTATTTCCCTTGAACACTGTCCTAAGTTGTATAAGTGAGACAAATTGAACTTGACGTATAAATCAATTGTTCATATGGTTAATGTGAATGCCGTTTTCTTTATCCATACTGCTGGTTATATATTATATGACATAATTATTATTCCGATGAATACTATGAAAGTAGACATTTAAAATATATTTCATATATTTAACATAACGTGAAGTATCACCTCGAGACCGTCGTACAAGGTTTCAGCAAATAAGAATTTTTCTTTTTTCATCCAGACAATATTATGACATAAATATTTAAACCTATTGCTTTCTTTAAGATCTATTTAATCTTCCTATTGAAGTTACATTGGCAAAGTATTTTTCAAATTTTTTCTTTGTATTACATCTTTTAATTATTACTTTAATATATTATGACGCTCTAGTCACACATGAACCAGTGTGATTTAGTATATATGACTGAGAAAGTCCACGATTTAGGTTTTGATTATTCAGGATTTTTTATCAATGCAGTGTGACTTGTAAGTTTCCCATGAACTTATGCATGTACCTAAAATGAAAGGGACTACAGATCACAATAAACTTAGTAACAACTAAATATATATATATATATATCAGTTTTAACAGCTACCTACCATAATAATAATAATATGCAACAATTTTTTGCGTTTTGTAATTAGAAATATTTTATTTCCTGTTATGTCATATTTTCACAAAATCTCACTATTTTTAATTTGATGTAAATATATATATATATATATATATATATATATATATGTTTATTCGTGTGATATATATATATATATATATATATATATATATATATATATATATATATATATATATATATATATATTTGTATGTGCGCGTGTGTATTTGTTTGCTGTGTGAGTGTTTTGTCAAAATTTCTGATAGAATATATCTGCAAAAGGAAAACATGTCTGTCACTTTTCGTTAATTGCCTTGTTAAAATTCCCTGAGATGACGAAACGCCATGGATGAGATAAGTTCTCTTTTTGTCTTTATTGTCAATATTCAGAGGACAAATAATTGTAGTCATAATACGGATTTCAGTTTAGAGTTTAAATATGACCGAATATAAAACTTCTTCGTGGTGTAATTGTTCAGTACTTTTTAAAGACCAGTTATTAGAATTATGTGTGCACTTTAAATTAACTTAATTTCTCCAAAGGTTTCAATAAAAAATAAAGAGATAAACCTAGCTGAATCCCGGAATACAATGAGAGAGATAACGTGGGAACAATAGAAACATATAGTAATGAATTATCTTAGTTATCAAAGCGAATATAATTCTTCATATTCACTCTTACCTGGTATCTTATATTAGGGTTTTAATTGAAAATAATCCGCCATAATTCTCTTCTTCTTTCAATGCTCTAGCACTTTTACAATTTCCGCTGTCTAGAATGTTCTCAATGCTGTACAATCTACATTAATTCCATACTTTTTCGCCCCTTTTTTTCGGAACTGTCGTCAATACTCCGATAACACCCGACTTTCTCATGTTCCAAATCTTCCACATTTCTCAGTCAAAAAAGAGATACGAATCTCTGTTTTCTTTTTTTCTTATTTCTTCTATCGAAAAAAAAATCACCACTGAGATGTTTTTTGTTTCTTTTTAACTCTAGTTTTTCTCGTCTTCTGCTTTTTGATTTCCCTCCTTTTTTATATTTCCTTCCATTTTCATCATCATCCTCCTACTTCGACCCATTATTATTATTATTATTATTTACATGATTTTTCCATCACATTAAATATGTTAGCGTTGCCAATAGATATAATATATGACACCTAGGCGCCCAAAACCTGAAGTATATTTTTTTTTAATATTCTAGATGATGCCTTTTCCCTCGTGGTATAGATAGTCTTAAAACATCATTGGAGACATCTTCAAACGAATTTATTTTACTCGGGCTTGTCCTAGGTTACAAAATTCTATCATAAATAACTGATGCATGGGTAGCGCAAGCGTTGTCTGCGAATAGATTGAATGTAGGAGAACTGAGTTGAAATTTCTGCCACATTCACTCTCGCATAAATAATTTGGTAATGGCTTTAGTCCATCTATTCTCACTCCAGATATATGCTAAATAACCGGGCAGACCGGGATCTGAAAGATTACCAAGGAGAAGGAAATCTTATTGAGTCATTGTTCTTCGCAAATAGTAAAGAATATATTTAGTGGCATATGTCTGTGTGTGCAGTATCATTAAAACTCACACTTTTTCATCTTCTTCTGATGAAGCTACCCAATCATTATGTTCATTTTCAAGTTCTTCATAGAATTAGTTATATATTTGACCACTTGTGAATATTTAATAAATTAATGCCCTTAAGAATGCAATAGAGTTAGATTTCAAGAAATAGGTATCTCTAAAACGTTCAGGCTTTTGCATCATTCTACGTGTTCCTATTTTACTTTCGTGCCATTATAAATCTCTATGTCGTAGTTTGGTATGCTTCCCTTCTCTGTTTTATGAAAGTAGGCTTCTGGTCTACAACTTTTGCTCATAGATTTATTTTTTAATAGGACGAATTTCTCACGGGTTGTATTTTCCTTCTCAATTTTTTTTTCGTTTTTTTTTTGGGGAGGGGGGTTCTCTTCGTTTGCTTTGGTAATTTTGTAAATTGTTCATTTGTTGCTCAGCTCAGTTGCATGTGGAAAATAATCTAAACCCAATGATTTCGGCAATATCACTTTGAATTATCGGTTGTTGTACGGTCACCACAGTTAAGTAACGTCGGGCCTGGTCAGTACCTATATGGGTAACAGCATATCAGGTATTGTAAGCGTGAATGAGAGGTTGGTTTAATGTATAAAAAATTATTAAAAATCGCAGTATCAATTACAGTTGGGTTCTGTGTAATCCATTATGAGCAAATACACTTGGCGAAGTTTGAAATCCCTTCATCTCTCCTCCGGTATCAGTTATATAGTAGACATCAGTAAAATCATTATTATCTTCCCCAAATTCTTACACACTAAAACATTTTAATCTTTAACTAACCAGTAAATGGTTGATAAACCTTAAAAATAAACAACAAATTAAAGAATCTAAATACCACATCATAGATAAAATCTGGTCATATTGCAGTATAATTAGCTCTAATGATTTATATTTCCTCTATTTTTTATGTTAGAATGAAAAAAACGAAACATCAAAATATACACGGATTACTTGTGCACCTGCTGGATACAAATAAGTGATCGTTTTTTATTAATTTTTCAATAACAGCTCCCTTATTTTTCGTTTGTTTTTTTTTGCTGTTAAACAATTGTATATCGAAATTTACGAACTTGTTTACATTTTGTAATTTGTAGTTTTTGTTTTTTTAGTCACATATTATCAGATATGTAGATTATTTTGTTTCCGTTGTATATATATTTTTTAAAATTTCCATACCCTGATATGAAGAACTTTAATATGAAACAACTTGGTGCTTAACTTTTATGCATCTCACTACAGATTTGAAATATAAGGAGCTGCATTCGCTGGTTCGCGGACTTCATGAGTTCAAGCTCCCTACGAAGCTGGCATCCAGCTCTCAACTTTTCACTGTCGAAACTACTAAATGTAGCCGTCTCTTCTACTCCAATAGCTTCATGTCTCGCACTTCTTGCCTGTGGAAATACCTTCGTATTCCAGTTACCCTGAGAGCTCTAATCTCCAACTATTCAAATGTAATTGTCAATCGACATCTCCAGTTGCCTTGATCTATCGACTATCCTTTCCTCTATCAATCCTATCTGATCTTGCTCCAAATCTTCTGTAACCCCTTGCTTTCTAGTGGTTTCCCGCCTTGCTCGGGGTGAAACGCTTGAAATATATATATATATATATATATATATATATATATATATTTTACGTTTTTCTCATTTTATATATATATATATATATATATATATATATATATATATATATATATATATAAATGGTATTTTGATCATAAAACCTGAGCTAGAACCTTAGCGATTGTTAAGAAAGGTAACTTATTGATCTTATCAGTATGAGGAGGAGATCCATGAGCTTGAAACCTTTGGAAAGTGACAGAAAGCTGAGCCATGTGTTGATCCAAGCCTTATAGGAATTATATTGGGTCGGGTAGACGAAACTGTTCGGAAAACGTCGATAGCTGTGCCATCACGAAGTCACTAAAGATCGTGTCCGTATGTTTCTGTCTATTGCCATTGCTAATACTGCTGATCATGATAGATTATAAGCTCTCTCTCTCTCTCTCTCTCTGAAACTGTAACTCGTAAACAAGATAATTGCATATGGCACAGTTTTCATACTAGTTTAAATCAAGTATTAAAGGCAAGTTAGTCTTTTTTTTTCTTTTGCTTTTAATCTGTACTAGTTGTTTGCTTGTATAGCGGCTACTTTTATACATACGACGCCCCAAGAAGGATTTTATATGATTCATTTACTCTATTTCCCATTAATTGGTTTTATTTATTCAGGTATTTTTTCTATTTGTTGTTCTGTCAAGTCTGTGTCTTCTTTTCATATTAATTTCCATTCAAATGTTTCTCGTCTGTTTTGCATACCTATTCCTGGTTAATGCGGTCTTTTCTGTCTCTCCTGTAAAGAATTATCCTCCCTTTTGTTTTTCTTTTCTTTTTGCTGTGTATTATTTCGTTGTCCTTCTTCTCACATTTGATTTTCCTCTCTTTTTTCTTGTTCTTTATTCAGTTATACTACTTTTGTTGATCATTCTGCAGTTAATTTTATTCTTTTTATATTCTTTTTTCAGTCAGTTGCCTTTTTTGTCTACTTATTTCTTTGTCCAAATTCATTTTTTTCTATTATTTTTTCCTCTTCAAATTGATTTATTACTTTTTTGATCGCCATTGTTTTACTTTTTTTTTCTTCTCATTCCCTCTTCAAAATCCTTTCGATGACATTGTTGCTCTGCACTTTTGTTGATGGCCGACTCTTTTGTTATATTCGTTGGTTCACTCTATTCTTATTTCCGTTATCTTCTTCTTCTTCTTCTTCTCCTCCTCCTCCTCCTCCTTCTTCTTCTTCTTCTTCTTCTTCTTCTTCTTCTTCTTCTTCTTCTTCTTCTTCTTCTTCTTCTTCACTTAGTTTATCCAATTATTCTTTTCGTTGTTCCCACCATCGTTTCTGGCATTTTTTTTTTCTTTTTTTGTCACTTAACTTCTTCTTGTTTTTCATTTTGTCCCTCCTTTTGTTTCCTTGGTTTCTTATTCTTCGTCTTTCTCTTCTCCATCGAAATATTAATGAGTAACTTCCCTTGCAATAACTAATCTTAAACTAGAGCTCATATGACAACAAGCCTTTTATTCTGAGCTGAATCTGGTAGTACGGTTGAATATCTAGAACGTAAATGATATTTCTGTCTTTCATTATCATTGATGTGTTCTATCCAGTTTTCTGTTTTTATAGCATATTACCACTAATAGATTTATTATTATCTGGTTGTTTCAGTATTTCTTCATTTTATTCTGTTTAGACACCGTTTGTTTGCGATATCTTCATTTAATTGAGACAATTTATGACCAAAATGTTTTTTGGAAAGAATTCTCTTAAATCAAACCTTTGTAAAGATTTGTATTTTTCTCCTTCCCTCCACCATATTACACACGCCTCAACAGACGTACAAGACCCAGAAATAATATTAAAATCTGGCCGGTCACTTGTCTTTTATTTCCCTAAATTTTATCATAAATTTAAAATAAAGCGTTGGCGAAAAGAAAGAGGAATATCATATTTAAAAGATAGTATTGTTATGGGCAGAAATTATTTGAGATTTCAGATTCCGATCTATTGAAAGGTCACAGCGCTGAATAAGATACGCCGGAACTTCACCCGATGATGGGAAATGCACCGTGATAAAACCCAAGGGGAGAAGAAAGAAAGAAAGAAAGAAAGAAAGAAAGAAAGAAAGAAATCAGTGATTTCATTTTTTATTTGTGATTTACAATTCTACTTTATTCAAAGGAAAGAACCCAAAGTAACACGATGAACATTTAAATCAATTTTCCGCCGCCATTAATTTTATCAATTAAATTCTTGATAACGGCATAACGCAATTTGTCAGAATCATAGGGAAATGGGAGAAAGCGATTTATAATGCTGGTGTTGTTATTATTATTATTGATGTTGTTGTTATTATTATTATTATTATTATTATTATTATTATTATTTTATTCGCGTCGCATATCAACGGTGTAAATGGATATTATGTTATTCAGACATGGTGTGAAAAAGACTACTCAAAACGCAAGAACTTTTCAGGGAATCATCGCAGAGAAATAGTGATAGTTTTCCCGATGTTTGAGATCTTGGTTTCAATGCTAGTTCACTGTAAACGCGTTTTCAATTTTCTAGGCGGTGTTCCAAGAACATCCATTAATACAAAACTGGTTCTACTACCATTAGTTCCGTAGCTTCTTCAGGTAGATCCTGGAATTTCTCTGTCTTAACAGTTACTTTTATCGCTTGCATGATATGGAAAAAGACGAAACAAATACAATAATCTGTTTTTTTATGTTCTATAGCAATAAGGTCGTATCTTCCTCCTTCAGAAGCGTAATTTGTCTGGTTTAAAAAATCCCAGTAATTATTATTATTATTATTATTATTATTATTATTATTATTATTATTATTATTATATTTCGATTTCAGGTACCTTTACATGACCTGAAAAGTCTGCAAGGTGGAGGTAGTGGTGCTGTTATGTCTACATCTCTTGATTTGTTTTTCCAGCTCTCGTAACGTCACTAGCCTTAAGTTCTTCCATAGTGTGTGGGCTGTAGTTAACAAGTCAACGTTTTGTATTTCTCTCAAGTTGGGGTTTCCACATTTTTCTATATCGATATTTAATAATTATAATAATAATATTAATAATTATTATTATATTTTTGGATCAATTTATTTTCATACAGTATCGAATTGGTCTTACCGAATAAAAAAGTTATTCTCATTTTTTTTAATATGTATCTCTTCTTATTTTGCGGTATTAATTAGTACAACTGTCTTGATGTTTTCCATTTCTCTTCGCTTTACAAATTCTATACACTTTGAAAAGAAAATGCTTATAGGGTGAAATATTTGGCTTACCTGAAACAATATTGTTTTATAGGTTGAAATAAAAACGGGTACTCTTTCTGCAACAGAGGAACAATCAAACGCTTAGATGCAAATGCAATCAGTATTACTGTATTTCTCATGAAGATTCCCCCCCAAAAATAATGAACTCGTTCAGCATATCATTTAACTTACTTCGTAAACAAAGGATGAACTTCACATAATGTGATAAAGAAGTTTCACAAAGAAAAAACGATTAATCGGGAGGAACAAACACTTGGCCGATTAATCTGCAAATTCTGATACGGCGAATTTTGTGACTAATCATTGTAACAGAGTAACCGTATAATATATATATATATATATATATATATATATATATATATATATATATATATATATATATGAGTACGTTTATGTATGCATGTGGATAAATTATCAAGAATAGGTCGCTTTAGAATGGTCATATTGCACGCATGGGTGGCAGAGTAGTGCTAGCTAACAGAATGAAGCAAAGACCATTATGAGAATGGTCTGAATTATTCACTGAACCTTGAAAAGATCAATGCATCTACCTGGAAGATACATACAAATGAGTATCTCATTTGGCGGGATTAGGTTCATGATGACGACAGAATATTTCGAGAGTGTCCCGATTGCAAAATATAAACCGAAAAGATTTGTACGCAAAATGGAACATCAATTCCATATATTTGACAGGAATGAACTCACTTCAGTCGCTTGTTGTAGTTGATGCCTGATCAACGAAGACGGAATATTTATAGTTATAGGCAAAAATATTTATGCTGGTAAATAGTTTGGTTTGGTTTGTTTTACGGCATATCAACCTCAATGCCGACAAAATTTTCATTGCTGGTATTTTTTTTTTTTTTTTGTCAAAAGTATTGCAGGTAAAAAAAATTCCCAACAAATATCTATTACTGTTAATATTTTTTCTTCAAAAATAATTTTTGTTTAAAAAATGTATAGCTGGTAATATTCATTTTTCATTGCTGATAATAATCTTTTTCTTCAAAAACGTGTTGCTGGTAATAACATTTTTTACAAAGTATTTCTGGCATTAAATCTATTTTATACAATTTCATATTTTCTAGATCCAAGTGTGGGGGTTAACTTTTTGACCATAGCTGGGACCGTAAAAGGTGCTACAATCTTGGGTCAGGATAGAACTTGGAACACCAGCAATTAAGAGGTGGTTCCACGTTCTTCAAAGCCTCCTGATCAGAGGTTTTGCTGTTGGACGTAGTTTATCGTCTTACCCAGCACGCCTGGGAAAAAGGTCTATCAAATAAATGGTATTAATTTGTAACAATTCCTCTGATATTTTTTGGAAAATCAGATTATAGGTTGAAGATTACGCACATATTCAAAGAAATAAACCTAATGATAAAACATTAATCTCATGCCTGGTAAACTTTTACCAGTTGTTTTTAGTTTTGTTTAAATTTAAAGAGATTAAATCATTTAAGTCATCTAAATTTTGTAAAAGGAATCCTTGACGACGAGTTGATGCGATCATTAGCGCTCGACGTATTTATCCAACTATAACATTTTTTATAATTCCTACGTTCTGTCTTCCGTTTTTACCATTTTTGTCGATTTCATAGCCAATTACGACAGTAAATGGTGGTTGAAATTAAATGAAAGCATCCTTCGTCCACATTCCACCGTACTTTTCGTATTAGCTATTCCAGACGTTCTTCCATTTTGCTGGTTTCGATTCTTCGGTTGATAACTAATTGTGCCGGCTTTTTTCTCATGCTCTATAGTTTGGTTTAATGTGCAGCAGTAATCGTGCACCCATCACAATATGTTTCAGTATTCATGCATTTTAGAAATATTTCTGAAGGTTATAATCTTCCTTTCAATACTGTCTTTTTGAATCATATTTTTCAAGACAATATTAATTGGTGGTTTCCATTGGAACGTAGGTGACAGCATATTTCATCGAAAATCTTGAACCGTCATATTTAATAATAATGATTTTTTTGTAGTTCTGTCGTATCGCTGATTTCAGTCTGATACATTTTTTTTACTCTTTCAAACTTTTTGAAATATGTTCTAAGCGGGAAAATGATACTAGCAAACAGCCTCGTGACGTGTGTTCACCAAATTATTGAGTTTTAACACAAGATGCTAATATTATTCACGTTACTTAATTATTTTGTTTTACACTGTTACTTGTCGAAAGAGGACAGATTACGTATATTTTATAAACTTTCACGTTTTCGTCACGGTTAGTTTAGATATTCTTACATGGAGGGGGAGATCGGTTTGATATTCAGTATATCAGTATTTTTTACTTAATTGTAAAATGGATGATATTAATTATACTGGACTGCATTTACAGACTTCATTAGTTTGCACCATGACATATGGATATACTTTCCATTTCAGTCATATCTATTCCTGATATGAGTTAAGTAGTTATATACTATAAGTTTATGTAGAACAATTAATTCTGCCCATAGCTTTCATTTACGGTTGTATTATGCTTTAATCTATGTTATGGTTATTCCTTTATACAATATTTATGAGTTACCCAACCACCTTTAGCAAATATTCTATTTAAAAATTATGCTTGTCATCTTATATGCAATTTAATTTCCTTTTCAATTTTATTATTGGCGTTGATTGATCTTCCAATTTGCATGTTGTCATTTTTACACCGATTTTTTACTGTGATTTCTTTTTCATTCTTCTGCCTTGCGTTCTATTCACTCACATTCTTACGATCGCCTGTATATTCCAAATTGAGAAAACGCTTTACTTTGTCGCTTATCAATTTACATGCTATCTATTAAGGTCATTGTTCGAGTTCAAACTTTAGGCATATTTCATCTGTTTCTTAATCGAAATTATTATTATTATTATTATTATTATTATTATTATTATTATTATTAATAATAATAATTTCCTTTGATTTCTGGTGTATACTCATTTCTTTACGTGTTCCGACACGAAACATACGGTCAGAAATGGCATCATGAAATTTTCCACTGAGCAGTTTTTGAAAAAAATCGCATATGTTTTACATAGATAAAACCCTTCGTAAGTTATGGGCTGCACTTGCGAGTACATCTTTTTGTATTTCTTTAAGACATGGGCTACCAGGAAATTCCTTCCTTGAGTCTATTGCAAACATTTCCAATAATTACGAGACCTCCAACTACAACTGGAATTGTTAATGTCCTCGTGCGCCATATTTTTGAGATTGCGATTTTAAGATCCTTGTGTTTTGATAGCTTTCTGTAAATCTTCAAATATATATTGCAGTCTACAGGGACTGCCATGTCATCAATAAGGAGGCATATTTTGTCCTATGCGGTTACTAATAACGATGTCAGCGAAATTAACTATGATTCTTCTGTCTGTGTGAATTGTAAAGTCACTTAAAATTGTTACAGGTCGTATTTCCGTAACCGGGTCTGGGTGGTGTCCATACCAAATACTTGCAGTTTTCTTTCCGCGTGTGTTGTACATTTTCCTGTGCAGATACCATCCCGCTTTGTCGTGCCGTGTTTTATATTCAGTGAGTTAATATTATTATTATTGCTGTTATAGTTTTTGTTGATGATAGTCATAGCAGTGAGTAACATGTATGATGATAGCATTTTTTATGCTCTTCCATCAAATGTCTTCTCAGCTTCCTTCCGAAGTTGCTGAAGACCAGTCTGGAGATCATCGCTAATTTTGCATTATTTCAGTTTCTTTAGATTAAAATTAAATTGCTCTCCCTTGATGTAATTTATGTGTATTTCTTTATAAAATATTTGCGTTTTATGTGTGTTGTTTGAATTTAAACATATTTTTTTTTCATATCATTCTTCAATTATTAAATCAGCTTGTCGATTTCCATTTTTATTAAAACTAATATCGTTATTTTTTAAATATTAATAGAGATACATTTATCAATAATACCTTAGTCTCATAATTCCTCCTAGATGTCTCTGATGAATCGGGCAGAGGGATCAGTATGGAATAATTTCATTTAAACATCTATGTTTAATTTGAAATTTAACTTTTTCGTATATCATAATACAATAAAAATATAATATCATTGCAATATTTATCTATTCCACAGTTTTCACGAGTAAAAAATTTGTCATTTTATTCAAATATTTATTCATCTATATGTTAATAATCATTTACTTAAATCAATTTTATTATGAAGAGCCTATACTTCGAAAACTGTCACAATTATTGGAGTGATTCGAACAAAGTAATCATTAATAATGGTCAATCAGACACGCATGCTAACCATTACTATACCCTTAGAAAGTTATAGTTAAAAAATCTTATTTGAATTAGTATAGTTACTTATAATATAAACCGATTTCATATCGTCAAAATAGTTGTAATTCTTTCCTATGATAACGTGCCTTTTGAGAAATAAGTAAATTATTTTAGTTAAAAATATGGATTTATTTCAACATGTACGAAAACAAACCTCTTCTGAATATATTTGTGAAACTATATTTAAAAAATGTTTAAAATGAAATATAATGAAAACATAACAGACAATTTAAGTAGAACTTTAAATTACTTATATAGGAGAATATATTTTAATCTAATTCTAAAATTATATCCACAAAGCAAACATCTCTGTGTACTGTGTCAGTTTTATAAAATTTATTTAAAATGTGCCGTTTTTTTTCTATAAGTCTTTATTTGGCAGGCAGACATTCAGAGGATTCGTCGTGTCTATCTGCATTAATCCCCCATCAGAGATCTCATCATAATTAAATGTAATCACTTTCCATATCTTTGATATCACAAATCCACAGAGTTTTTATTTCACGTCTTTGATATCAGTAATTCCCTGGTGCTTTTTCGCCTCCTTGATACCACAAATCGCCCAACGTTATTTTTTAATTTCCTCGCTATCCCAAATACACTGAGGCGTTCAATCCATTATCCAGATGACAGGAATTCACCGGTGATATCTTTCGCATTCTTTGATATCCAAAATTCACTGGGTCTTTCTTACTATTTCCTTGGTATCTCAAATAGACTGTTAAGCTTCTTTCATATCATTGATGCCATAAATCTCTATGTGCTTTCTTTTCATTTGCTTGATATCCAACATTTCCTCGTGCTTTATCACCATTTCCTTGATATATTTTATTTCTCGAGGCCTTCTTTCGATTTCCTTGATATCTCAAATTCTCTGATGCGTTATGTTGATTATTATATACCATTCCTTCTAGATTTATTTCCACCTCCTACGTAATCCAAATGCCCTGGTGCTTTCTTTCTATTTCCCTGACATATCAAATTACCAGTTACTCTGTTTCTATTTCCATAATATCTCAAATTGCCCGGTGCGTAACTTCCATTCCTTTCGGTACACGCATGCTACCATTCTCCTACTATGACGATATTTATTTACCAGATATTTCAACATAACACGATGGGACCTAACTGCCAATTTAGTAATACGCTTAAATTCCTGAAGTTAGTTTAATTTAAAGAAAAATCCATCAGGACATTTATCATGAAAATGTTTAAGTAAATCGTACAGAGGGGCCATGTTAAAGCGTTTGGCAAATGATAATCATGTTATGTATTTAGGCTTTTTAGAAAAAATGTGTCTATGGAATAGAGTGTAGATATTTCGATTTTTTCTAGATATCAAACAGAAGATAATACCAAGGGCATCATTGAGATTTGATTTTCTCAAGAACATTTGCTACATTATGTGTTATTCTTTAAATGTTAAGGTATTACCATTATGGAGAATTGGTATTTTTCTGTTTCTTTTAAATGTGTCTATAAACTATATCAATTCTTCTGCTTTGTAATCTATGTCTGAGATCTGCAACACATGCTTCAGTTATCCTCTCCCTCTTTCATACCATATTTGTTTTAAGCCTGGATATATTATTAGAAAATACAGAATCTATGAATAGACTCAATGAGATATACATAATTATCGTTTGAACATATACCGAAATCTAAAACATTTTCTATTATAGTTGTTACAGTAAAGACTATAATATCCCATTCATTTTATTCAACAACAAAATATATGTAAATATCACACGCTATAAATAAATAAGTAAAATGTTTCAATAATTATATATTATCAGTTTCTTTCTTGCATAATTTTACAGGAAATACATTTTTTTTTCTTTTTTGCCTGATAAATATATTCATTTTTTAATGCCACGGTTCTTCAGGATACGGGTGAGCATGAATATCGTTAGATTCATTTTCTTTTATTTTTCTAATAATGTCTTGTCTTTCGAGGAAAATCGTGGAGTGATTTCCTTTGCCTTCTACAGAATTTAAAATTCAGATTACATGTTCTTAGTCCTGTCGCCATCAGAAGACTGATGACACACTTTGCTCTGCTTAGTAGCCAATTGCTAAACTGCGGAGAGAGTAAATGTTGCCGGAAGTGGACGCAACAGATTCAGCTGGAATATAAACTTGTGTTGCTTATTCCACTTTTAGTTTTTTAAACTGATTTCATAAATTCAGTACGATAATGGAATAAGTCACGCTTAACATTATTTTTCCAAGTGATTTTTCGGTCGTTTCTCAAATAATATTTGATTACTTTTCTTTCTCTTTTTTTCCTGTAAATGTTACAAATTCATGACGGTCGTCTTCGAGTATAGAATCCAGAGGTTGACAGTGAATATTTCGGAGAGTGTAGGAAAGCGTAGATCAGCTTCGCAGTGGATATCGTAGCAAGGCGTAGTTTTTCCTTCTGGCATGTTCGCCTGACGAGTTGGCTCTGGTCATTCCCGTAGGTCAACAAAGATGGCCACCTTTATACACAACGGATACAATGTTCTGCGGCTTCTGATTGGTTAATCTTCTATTGTTAGACTATAAAGGGAATTAAGTCATTTTGACTCGCTCACTAGTTTATATATATATATATATATATATATATATATACACAAAAAACTGTAACAACACATCCATATATATTCCTTAATTCAACTGGTTGTTAAAGTTAACGTCTGGCTCGTTGCTTCTTTTTACAGTTCTAATTCTCTTACACCGATTAGGAAAAAATATTTCGTCCAATTCCAATTGAGAACAACTAACAATTTTGTTGTATACGAATAAGTGTCATTGCCGACAGTGTGGTTTGAAACTAGATCGCCAGTGAGTAAATAAAGGTAATGAATAAATATTTTTAGTCTATCACTATAGGAATCTCTGTTCCCACTTCTAAGCTATCCATTATTGCTATACGTCCATTCTCTCTACTACAATACGGATTACGATTCTCTTCTGATCATTATACTATTTGGCGATTACTACTTGGACAAGTATTACTAGTGCGGATAATATTGGAAGGCGTTACTACTACTACCGGTGTATACGAAGTTTCGAATGTAAGGAAAATTTTTAGAACTGCTAACGAGCTTACATTTGACATAACAAACGTGACAATCGAAGCCGTCCAACATCACAACAGTGGTGAAGAAGTTTCGCAAAGATTCATTTTTTTATTTATTATACTTATTTTTTTTCTTCTCATACAATTTTGCTTCTCTCACTCCTTCTTTATTTTCCTTTGCTCTGTAAAGATTTGTCTTTTGTCATATTATTATACATTCCTTGTTCAATTATTCTTCCTTCATTTTTATTCCTTCAATACCTTTTAATTCTTTTCTTCCTTTTTGATATTCATTTTTTTAAATTTCTCTCTTCGTATTTCCTTCCATCCATTCTATTTTTCTTACTACCATTTCTTTTTTCACATCCGTTTCTTTTTCTTTTCTTTCCACCCTTACTTTTCCTTCAATCCTTCCTACTTTTTTCCTGTACACCCATTTTCCCACCTCATCATTTACTTTCTGTCGATTATATCATCCTCCCCTATTTTCCGTTTATTATTTCTTCTACTTTATTCCGTGCACTGATCTCTGTGCATTGGTAAAAAGCATACGGATTAGCATATCAGTGAAAAGCAGTCTCCTCCTAAACCATTAAGGAAATTTATTAGACATTTCTCTAGTCTTCATCTTATCATTTTCCTGATAACATATCGTTACTACTATAACTCGAATGCCAAACAACTTTTGTGATAACTCATAAGTGAACACATCGAGTTATCTGAAATATTTCCAGACGGAGTTGTTTTTTTTATAAACCAAATTTGTCCACGACTGAATAATTTAATAGCCCCAAAATGCTCAGTCACAGAATTTCATGGAAATGAGACTTTGGTACAAATCATATTCCCGGTTAGTCGAGTTATGTCCTGCTAGACAAATATTATCATAATATTTCTGAATACATACATACATACAGGCACACACACACACACATATATATATATATATATATATATATATATATATATATATATATATATATATATTTAACTTGTTCTTAAGATAAACCATTAAGTAATTAAAATGGCTAAGTTTAAAAGATTTACGCTTTAATAAAACTTACACTATTTTTTGCTTATCTAAATCTCGCAGATTATCTAAAGCCAGAAATATTTTAGGTCGTCAGACATTGCTGGATATAATGATGATTTATTGATACAATTTCTACTAATAAACACATGATGGGGTGACCGAAGTAGATTCATACATTTCCCAAGTGTATTTGCGCACATTTTTGTTTATAACGAAACCGACAGGAATTATAACTCCAGTTTCCGATTTACAGTTGATATATACTAATCACTTTAGATGATAATTTGAAATCAGACAATTTATTTGAAATTCTCTTATCACCTGCAGGTAAAATGTACGTTTTTTTCAAACAAAGCCCTATCATATCAACTGGCCCGGTTGTTGTCAACTAATATGTCTTGACATATTTAATTGATACACGAAGAAAAGTAATTACAGATATATTATTCTATACATCGCCTTTTGATATGACTGTTAAAAAATTAGCAATATGTTATTCCTATGAAAATATACTATCATAGTTTTAGCGGATATTTCATACTTCATTTGCTATGGAAAACAATCAGAAATGAATAACTATATACCAATTAAAACAAGAAAAACACTTAAAAGTATAAAGATTCTTAGAAATATATATTGAAACAATTTATATTATAATATAATGTTTTGTTTTGTTTAAGGAACGACTTAATGCTATAATTCATTTCATTAAAGTTAAATTATAATTTTAATTCATCGGATTTAATGTTTATGCTTTGTTCAGAATACAATAAATTTGCCATTAATCTTGTCGCATTGTTTTGACTGAGTTCAATAAAATTCCTCAGGTGTATTTCAGAAGCTATTTAGCATGGAAAATAAACATTATTCCAGTATAAAATTAACACATACGCAAAAATACAACCACATACACATTGCTACGTAGATATTTCTATGCTACTATTAATTACATTTTTCTCTTTTCATACAGAATAAAATTGAGAACAAGTTCATCAGCAGGGAGTTAATTAACTTTCGTTCCCCACAGCAAATGTTTCATTCCTTTCTTTTTCAATAAATGTAATCTCCATATATAGACGTATTCTTGAATTAACTTTAAAAATATGCGCACCATTCACCATTGTACGGCAATATATTTTGTTTTATACAATATTTTATCATTGTATAAACTCATAAAACTGTTGGAGTTCTAGTTGCTGTAGTTGTTAATAATAATAATAATAATAATAATAATAATAATATAATGGTAACAACAATAACAGAAGCAAAAATATAATAATACTTTTAACAATAAAAACAGAAGCAATAAAAACAACGCTAACAATATTAACAGCAGAAACATTAAGTGCGGTAATAATAATAGAAAAAATAACTACAATATTAATAAAAGTAATAACAGTGACAAAAACAAAGAAACGACAACCCCACAACTAACAACAACACCACTACCACCACCAACAACAACAACAACAACAATAATAATAATAATAATAATAACGATAATAAATGTTCACATGTTACATAAATGATTAATATTTTGGCTTCTGATTTTAATTTATTGGATGCATATCATATATATATATTTTAGTGAATTAAGATGGGCTAGCTTAAATATCCTGTCAAATACCACTGTTCTGCTTGTCAGTTAAGTAACTTTAACTTGTTGGTTATTTTCCGCCGTGGTTGACGCACTATACATCTAGTGAGATTACTCGGGTGGATCCAATCTGGTTTAGACTTATGGATACGAAATTATTAATGTGAATATAGCTTACCGCTCGTTAATAACCAGAGAGATTCTTTTTACAAGTTACGTTTCTCATGGCAACTCACAACAATCAATCCTTAAAATGTTCGCATATTTATAGAAAAAAGCAGGCTTTGCCTTCATGCTATCGATACGCAAACATATATTCACTACTTGAAATTCTTGAAACAAAAATTTTAAATTAACATTTTATTCGTAAATTGGCTTGTTATAGTTAAGGAAATTTTTAAAAATAGATGCCAACTTGTTGAAGGCCAAGTAGAATGCAAATTTCAAATAATTTTCTGCGCGATATAAAACGATATTCCTAAACAGAATTATTTTTTATATAAAAATCAAAGCAATCATCGAATAAAAGAACAGTAAGGAAGGACAGGAAATTAATGAAATAATTTTTGTTCCTCACTCGGTTGTACACGCTCGGGTCCCCAACTTAAAAACTGACTTAGTGTCACAAATCGCCTTGGTAGTGAGACAGATTAAATACCTAGTTTGTACCACATTATTTATCAGCTCACTGTTGGCTATCTGTCTTTATGTAGTGTGCAATCAGAGGTGATTTTATCAAAAGACAGAGTCGTAAGAGACAAATTTTCTTATTTTTGGTTAAAACAACTAAATCTGCTCACAAGGTCTTATGAGAGGTGGATTTAAAATCATACAATATATTGATATATTTTAATACTAGCATTTTATTTTTATACAATTAAAATGTATTATTCTGTCTATCGTGATTTTCCAGGACGGGGGTGATCACAGGTTTCTAAAATTTCCTATCCTTTCTCGCTCTTAATAAATATTATCTTTTTTGCTACCTATCCCAAACACATATCCGCCATCTATTCACTCTAGCTCACTAGGAAGTTTATGCATTCTGTTGTATAAGGGTAAGTGTCGTTACAGTGGTTTGAAACTAGATTGTCAGTGAGTAACGCGGTGATTCTATAATTAAGTAGATCACGTGATCATAAAGGAAGTGAATAAATAGGAAGTTGCCTGATGACGATACGATCACTGTTCATTCTTCTTGCTTATCCACTATTGCTATACGTTCATTCTCTCTACTCTCCTACTATACTGATTACGATTCTCTTCTGATCATTATACTATTTGGCGATTACTACATGTGCAAGTATTACTAGTGCAGATATTATTGGAAGGCGTTACTACTAATACCAGCGTCTATGAAGTCACGAATATAACGAACATTTTAAGAAGTAATAACGGGCTTCCACTTGAAATACCAAAAGTGACAAGCGAAAACATCACAAAACATTCTTTTCCCATGTCCTTTTTATCTTCAGTCTATCCTGTGTGAATCAAATTCTCGAAGCACTCTTTCCTCATTATGAGACCTGGATACATCCTCTGTTGCGTCTTGGCGAGACGTATAGGTGTCTTGCGTGTTTGAAATTGTCCCAACTCTCTTTCCTGTTTATTCGCCCGAGAAACTACAAATGTTTCTTCTTAACCTGAAGTATAAGCTTCATTTTGTATCCATTGTCTCTAGAATATTTGATCTAAGGTATTCTCAATCTTTCTGTAGTACTACATTTCTGTTGTTTCAAATATCTTCTCCATCTGTGATGAGATTATCCAGCATTCACTTCTATAGAGGATAAGTGATATTACGTAACAGTTCCGTACTATTTTCTTTTTTTTCTAACGATATTTTTCCTGTTTCTGTTAATCTGCAGATTTAGATTAATTTCCTAAATAATAGACAATACAGTATCGTTTTTAGTCAAATCAGGAATTCAAAGGCGTGACCTAGTTGCATCCATTCGAAGATTTCTCGTCAATCTTATCCCGAATGTTTCAAAATACTTACCTGACCTAACCTGTTCAAGGTGGTAATGACAGCTTAAATTCTTAGGAATAAAACTATCCTCCCTATAGTATACTCTAAAGCGACTATTCACTGTTTTATCACAAATTGAAACATTCTCTAACATTATTTATATAACAGTTCGTATTTCACTTAATATGTATTTTTTTTTTTACTTTTATCATCATTTATGTGGTGACACTCTTGAAAACTTACAAAACTAAAAGTTCATCGCTCCATTCCCTAGAAATTTCAAATATCTTTTTTCTGATTTTAAATACGAGTTTCATTTTTGTTTCTCTAAATCTTCGTTGTCGCTCAAATGTTCAGTCCATATTATTTTTAGCATTCTTTATAAATGGCATCGTCAGTTGGCATTCACAATCAAGACATTGTGGCAGTAACCGTGGTTGTAAAATTTGTGTTACAGATATTTTATATATAAATTTGCCATATATTTTCGTTTTCTTAATATTGTAATGAGCACTCTCAATTTAGCCGTCCTTTTGATGATTATTAATTTTTATATATATATATATATATATATATATATATATATATATATATATATATATATATGTGTTCATTTATATATATCACTATCTGTAAAAGGTAGGATGTATGTGTGTGGGTAACGAATGCACGGCCGCAATTTTCGATTGATTTGCACCAAAATTGACATGCACATGCTCCAACTTGGTGGGAATGCCAAGACCGACTTTGCATTTCCCAACTCCCATCGATAGTGGAAATAATCGACTTAATAATATGCTTCTACGGCTGTTTTCATGTAGTTTGTGGCCATTTTCTCCTGGCCAAAGTGGGAGCCTATAGCTGGCTGCCACGAAAAGGCAGGAAGATTCCATTGGTCAGCGTGAGAGCCAACAGCTGACTGACACGACTGTTAACTATCATGCTAGCATGCAAAAAAAAATCGATAGATGCATTCGTCACAAGTGGGAAAAATTTAAATCTGCATGACACTTTACTCCAATTGGCTCATTCGCTTGCTTAAACTCAACGTTGATTCTGATTCCGCAGAACTGGGTTGGGTATGAAAAAGGATTTGTTGTTAACATTCTTTTTTCATTCGGTTTTTCCAGTTACGAGTCATTTTTTCGTAACAGATTTAATGTTTAGTATAGAGCTTAGAGAAAATTCGCAGTGTGAGATAGACAGGAAGTAAGGCATGTAGCAACATCAACACGGAAAAGGGCACTCCTTTAAAGGCAAGGAAGGGTAAAATATTTCAGTCAAGTGACAGCGATTGCTGCATGAGTCATCCGATTTTGAATCAAGCAAGGGCAGCGCCGGGTCGTGTGTTTATATATATATATATATATATATATATATATATATATATATATATATATATATATGTGTGTGTGTGTGTGTGTGTGTGTGTGTATATATATATATATATATGTGTGTGTGTGTTTGTGTGTGCCTCTGTGTGTGTGTAGAGTTTCTTAAAATTAAGATATAACTAAGTTCATTCTTTTTGCATTTATTATGCAATAATTCCACTGTTTTTATTTCTCTATATTGAAATTACTTTTCTAAATTCTTTAGAATGTCATACTGTGTTATCTTTTTAATATATTATATGACCACGAGATGCCGGGCCTCCGACTAATACATTTGTCTGTATATGTCTTCATTGTACCCATGACGCCAATTATTACAGGTATTATTGTAGCTGTTCCGGCATAAATATTTATCTAATATTTAAACGTAGACTTTTACAAATTATTCAAATGCAAACATATTTCCGGTATGTCGACATATATTGAAACGTACCTTTACGTATAAATATTGTGAGACCGGAAACTACCTACACAATAGACTCTTCCAGGCCTATATTAAGTAGGTGACATAGCACTCTAGAGAGTGACAGAGAGAGAGACAGTGAGAGTCTAGTACGACTACCAGTGTTGGACACTAACATATAGTAAGCTACGCTTAAACTATCTGTTTAACCTGTTGTTAATATATCTTTCTTACATCTAATCCGTGTTCCGTGTTTTACTTCTGTGGTCCCAACTTTGGCCCGACATCAATAAATTAGTTTGTAATTTTAGATAAGTTTTTCTAACATTTTTAATTTTGATTAAATATGCCATCTGTAAAAATAAAAACGTGAACACGTTGTCACGTTGATCATGGGAAGATCTGTGAGGTACGAAATGAGATGTTTGCGGGACGAACTGTGTTTAATATGTGAAAATATGTTGAAAACTCACCAAATCCAATTCCAGGAAGAAATTGTAGCGTTCGTGTCAGGAGAATCATTTAATGCGTCTGGAGTAGACATATTTATGATTCCAGATTCGGGTGGATTGGTTATATCACTAGCGAGGACACATTCCTCTAAACCAGGAAACAGCGAGTCATGGGATTTTTCGTAACATTAGGACTGCGATCCAGAGACAAATTCTATATCTGATGAAGATATATTTTCATAGAAAATCAATGCTATTTACGTGAAAGTTGCACCACGTGGCAACTGGTTGCCTCCGGCTGAATCCCGGGGGAGGCAACTGCTCGGTTTGACTCCTGGAAACTGACTGTCTAGCAGCTTTCGTAACTCTATGAAGTGACATCACTAAGCGAACTTCACGTGACCCATGAGAATTCCTCTCGACCAACTGGAGATAAAGTTCTTCTTCATAGAGACTAATGTGACTAATTAAGCATTAAAGTGACAATGCGGTACACAGAATTTAAAGCACGATATTGCACAACCTTTATAGATAGCATTAGGCTTCCACGTGTGAATTCCTAAAGAATTTTGTCGATATACGTTGCGTTACTGAGAAAGCAAATTCAATTCTCGTCGGAATCAGCTTTAAAATTCACATTTCTTCTTTTAGTTTTGTTTTCTTTAACCATTGTACAATTTATCTAAAACGTGGTTAGAAAATTTTAATTATAAGAACATTCGTATACATATTATTCGTAAAATTACTTCATCTCAGAAACTAATTTCCTCACAGAAGAGTAGCAGTTTTGAACTCATATGAAACATATTTCCAGAAATTGAATACGTTTTACGAAGTGAGGGATGAAACGTGCTCATGTAGTTTAATAATCGGATCTTTTTCGAATGCCTACTTCATGCATACACAAAGCGTATGAGAGATTTATATTAATTCGTAGAAACCGATGATTCGCCAACAGAGAAGTAAGATTTTTGCCCAATATATGCGGAAATTCAGTGTGTATATTTAAAATACATTAGTTAAATAATCGGATATTTTCCGAGTGTTTTCTTTCGTGTGGTAAACACAAGGGATCTTAAAGATTTTAGAGGAAATTGCGTAATTTGAATTTTAAGTTATTGTTTCTGTGCAAATTCTAATAATGTGAAATAATTTGATGCTTTTTCTAAAGATAGTTAATTGAAAATAACTTATTTACC
The DNA here is from genome assembly GCA_903632075.3 of Acanthosepion pharaonis. Taxonomy (NCBI): domain Eukaryota; kingdom Metazoa; phylum Mollusca; class Cephalopoda; order Sepiida; family Sepiidae; genus Acanthosepion; species Acanthosepion pharaonis. The sequence continues at coordinate 754,717 of CAHIKZ030005616.1, forward strand.
GAAAACCTTAAGAGATGGAATCTTTTAATCATCTAATGATGTACATTGCGAAATAAGGAAACGTGGCAAAATTCTTGTCACAGTGGTTTAATAAGCTCCGTCCTAAAAAAAAAGTGTTTTTTTCGGGTACTGAAAATTTGATGGAAATTTACGATCTTTCTATGCTGTATGATTTTGTGATTTGGATTTCTTCGTCTTTTGCTAAAGTCATAGAAATTATTTTCCATTGTATTCCAAATTAAAAACTTGATGTTAAACCACAATTAAAGGTGGCATAATATAATCCATATCTTGTATTTCGGGAGAGATAATTGCATTAAGTTGTAATTGCAGCTATGTCGAAACGTTTGTGTCTTTATTAGATAGAACTCAACATTAAGCAAACCAAAGCTGACGCCAATAGTGATTTAACTATGTTGACATTTTCGATTCAACTAAAATGAACTGGTATTTCTAAATTTTACGTTTCTCTTTTCTTCTACAGACCAACAATTGAGCGATATATGGCAAATAAACGTTATGTTTGGTCATTTGGGGAGAAGCTAATATCCGGTGTCTTTTCAAGGCTTTGGGTATAAAGATTTTCTCAATAATCTTTTTTTTTTTTTTTTAAACTTTGATTACTGCTGATCCCACGTCCTCTTTTTGAGATAATCCATTCGCACAAAATCATTAACGATGTTACAGGATCTCCTACATTCCATATGTCTTGTGAATGCCAATTACTCCATCACTTCCTTCCTCATATCTCCCCCAAAATATCGATTCCTTGATTGGAAGTAACCCTTTATTTATATTTCTTATTTTTCATTAGACATTCCTGTTAGTCATGTCTTCTCTCTATTCGATTCTTAGTATTCGTGGGTTAAACTCTGTTTCTGACACTTCTAGTATCCTCTTCATCGGTGAGAAAATTTTCAAGCATCCACTGCTGTACAGTAGATTAGATATTGCCTAGCAACATAGTACTGCTGCTCTAGTTTCTAATGAAATTTTTCTATCTCTTAATATTTTGCTTCTTTCTGGAATAGGTCTGTGCCAGTTTAATACGAGTTAAGCAAAAGCAAATTAAATTCAGAATTTTGATCCGGTATTTATTGCAATATTACAATTAATGATTTGTGTTTTCATTACAACAGTTTACATCAGCACTAATTTTATTAAACATTTAAGTTTCTTTATCTTCTTGATGTTGTAGTCCTTGGTACATACTTAGCTAATTATTTACATTATTGTTCCATGATATCTTTAAACGAAATGGCGTGTAGGTTCGATTTCTTTGCTGTTTCTATCAGTGTAACTTATAATTATTATTTTAGAAAGATGTGACAGATTAAATTAAATTATACAATGAAATATGTATATCAAGTAATATCCCTACACGTATTAGGGGATCGTATCACAATTTTTTTTCTTTTATTTTCTGTGAGTTACAATAAATACTTGAAAAATAAATTGGAGTTGTTTTGCATCCCATTCTCCCCGGATTTATTCAGATATTACTTGCAGTCTAACAGAGACTAGTGCGTTCCGTCCTTTACGCGACTCCATTGCAGAATTAAGGCAACTGGCTATCGGAATTTGAAGTCGGTACGACGATTTAATATTCTAAACTGTAAACCCCATATCCTTGTTTTATCTCCACAAATGAAAAGAAAAGCAGATATACAACCATAGGTATTTATTTGAGAGTGACATATGTATAAATGTGTAGCATATTTCAAGACATTGAACTTACTTCCAATACAGACCATCGAAACTTAAAGGTCAAAGATCAAAATCCAGTAAGTACAGTGTTGCTAAAATTGGTGGATAAATACAGTGGAGGTTTATAAATATTTTAAGGCAATCACTTAGAATCCCTATAAGTCAAAACTTTTAAAAATAATTAAAATATTACTAGCCTTTCCAAAATGTTCGTTCGGTAATTAAGCAATTTTTTTATTCAAGAAAGGAAATGAATCTTTTGTCCAAACCCATACAATCAAATAAACTAAGTGAATATATATTTCTGATTCTGAGACGAGACATCTAGATAATCTAAAGGACACTTTACCTATATTTTAAGGACCATGATAAATGCACTTACCTGACTAGATTAAAGTATCGATTGATTAGGAAACATAAAATGCACGAAGTGAACCTCACAAGATGAGATAATTTATATGCGCGGGTATCCCGCAGCTAACTTATTTTTAAAAATGGAAAGCCACAGAGACTATTGGAATTAAATAAATGCCTCTGCTAATTTCTCCAAGCTGTACAGAAGTTGGCCCATTTTCACTCATATTCCCAAATTCATATATATTTGAAACTAGTATTGCTCATACAATTATAATTAAGAGACTGAACTTAGAAAACAGAAGTGACTTGATGACTTGCATCAATTTACAACTTTCCAACGCATATGAATGCACATGCCAATGCTTATCACATATATCCTTTCAATAATTGATGTTAATGAATTCCACATGTACCGATATCAGTTTCAGTCGATATCTTACTAAATAGAAAATATCTAAGCATATACAAATGTGGTTTGATGATTGTCAGCTAAATGAAATGGTCCTCACAAAAACAAAAACAAAAAACACGGCAAAGGACACGACCAAAGGTCATTGAATTAAGATAAATTAATTTTAAAGAAAGATGGGAAGACAAAGAATAATAATTTCAAAAAGACACTGGTCACTACCAGCGGAAAAGAAATAAAGACACATGATGTTAATTAGTGGGCGATGACCTGACTGAAGGGTTATTTTTAAGTCACAAAGGTTAAGTTGGAACCACCTGCAACCTGAGAACGAACGTGGAGTCTGGTATGGATTTCAATACCACAAGCATAATATTAGATTAATTTAATCTTATTGTGTTTATTATCATCAGTATTCTTCATGAACATCTTATCATTATTATTATTATTATTTCATCTGATATTATTTCTTAATCTAATCATATTATTTCTCTGTAATCCCCACTTTGTTGAATGTTACTTTTACACATTTTTCTAATCCAGAAACGATACCTATGCCATCATTGAAGAACTTTTCAATATTGAGGATAAACTTCAACGCAGTGGCCTCCTTGTCAAAGAGGTTGATATCATCCATGTAGAATAGGTGATTAAAAACATTTTTTTTTTTACTTTTTACACATAGTTATTACTATTTAGATTATGTGAAAGGGAGATTAAGCACAGACAGAAGAAAAAGGGCCGATAGGGATTATCATTGAAAGATTCCCCGTCGGATATTCATACAATTGGAAATGGCAGTAACTTTCGAGTGATTTAAGTGTAATGCGGGCTTGAACAGCTTCATGCTACAGATACGGAAATTTACTATCACTGAAGAATCTTTGTACATTTTAAAACCTTAAAGATCCTAGAGTGTATCAAACTATCAAAGACGTTACAGTAATATACACAAGCTGTGCTGAGATTTCTACCTTTTCTCCAACAAATTTCCAGTATCATTTTATTTATTAGTAGTTGATCTTTGTAACCATATGAAAGTCTCCGGCATCCCCTCAGCGCCAGAAGAAGTCTCTTGCATTCATCGAGATAAATGTATGTACAGTTCGTCAGGACAGGATTGATCAACTTATAAGTGGAGGACAGACATAATATTTGCCAGTAGATTTTTGGATTATCTGTTCCACCGGTTTTTAGGAGATATGTAATACGTTCATATGGAATTATTATTATTATATTTTTATTTTCTTTGATTTCTGGCGTTTACACATTTCTTTCCGGGTCTCGCCCAGGGACCTAAGGTTAGAAATGGCGTCATGACACTTTCCACTGACAAAAAAAAAAAAAAAAAAAAAAAAAGATTACATAGATAAAGCCCTTCGTAAGGTGTGGGCTGTACTTGTCAGAACAATTTTCTGTATCTCCTTGAGGCATGGCCTTCCAGGTATCCCTTCAATTAGTCTACTGGAATCTTTTCCAACCAGTCCTAGGGCTCCAACTACAACAGGGATTGTTGATGTTCCCATATGCCACATTTTCGCGATTTCTATTTCAAGGTCCTTGTACTTTGACAACTTTTTGAATATCTTCAAAGATACATTGCAGTCGGCAGGGACTGCCATATCAATAAGGAGGCACCGTTTTTGTTTATGGTCTTTAATAACAATATCTGGGCGGTTGGCCTTGATTGTTCTGTCAGTGTGTATTGTTTAGTCCCATAGAATTGTAACAGTTCCTATCTCCGTAACCGGGTCTGGGTGGTGTTCATACCAGTTTCTTTCAGTTTTCTTCCCGCAGAAGTTGCAGATTTTCCAGTGCAGATATTGACCCACTCTGTCATGTCGGGTTTTATATTAAGTGGGTCCCAACACCGTACAACCTGCTACAAGATGATCAATCGTTTCTGGATATTTATCACAGAATCTGCATTTTGGACTGACACAATATTTTAGTATATGTGCTTGATAATTCCTAGTTAGCAAGCATTGGTCCTGCGCAGAAAGGATAAAACCATCAGTTTCCGCTTTCAACCCTGCACTACGTAGCCACTGATGGGTACGGGGTTTGTCTACGTCAGCTTGTTTGGTACGGGCAGAGTATTGGCCTTGAAGCGGTTTATCTTGCCATCGCTTCTGTAACTGGTCTGTTGCATTCGTCTTAGCTATTTTTTTTAGGTATTTTGCAGTTTCAGTCGGTGTATTGTGCTGTAGTTTCATCTCTACGCCCGTTTGGAACTCCATTTTGAATTTGTTGGCTTCCTTCATTACGGAGTAGAGACGCTTACTACTTTCATGTTCCTTGACGCACACCATCATCCAGTCTTCTGTAGTTTCCAAATATCTTTGGAGGCCAATTGTTGTAGTTTAGTAGGACAGTTCTAGTTGAACTAATCCTCTGCCTCCTTCGGATCTGGGAACATACAGACGGTCGACATCAGCTTTGGGATGATGCATGCGATAGCAAGTGAGTAGCTTTCTCGTTTTGGCATCCAGTCGCTTAATTTCAGCTATGGTCCAGTTAAGGACATTAAAGCTGTATTGCACCACAGGGACAGCCAATGTGTTTATGGCTGATATCCTGTTTTTGAGTTCAGCTCAGTATTTAGTACCAGACGTACACGCCTGTAGTATTCTTTTCTTATTTTTTTCCTTCATTTGGGGGTGTTGTATGCCATCTCCTTCGCTAATTCATAGGTACTTATAAGCTTCACCATGCTCTAGTTCTCTAATCTTTGTGACAAAATCTAAATCTATTAAGGGTGTTTCTGTAATTCTACCTTTCTTGAAAGTTACTTTTGCACATTTATCTAATCCGAAGTCCATACCTATGTCGTCACTGAAGTATTTTACAATATTGAGGAGGCCTTTAAACTCATTGTCGTCTTTGGCAAAGAGTTTGAGATCATCCATGTAGAGTAGGTGATTGAATATTTTCTTATTTATTTTGTAACCATAGCTACTGTTGTTCAGTTCATGTGTAAGAGGGATTAAGGATAAACAAAACAGAAGGGGTGACAGAGAGTCTCCAAAATTCCACGTCGGATATTCAGACGGTTGGATAGAGTGCCCCCGGTGTGACTAAGGTATAGTTTGGTGTTCCACATTCCCATGCTGTGCTTTAGGAAATATTCATTTGTACACAAAGGTTGGATCCAAGAATGTGGAACACTATCAAAGGCTTTACGATAATTAATCCACGGTTCCTAGGTTCCTGCGTCGTCTCATGCCATTTTCCAGGATCATCTTATTTATCAGAAGTTGATCCTTGCAGCCATATGAACCTCTTCTGCATCCCTTCTGTTCCAGCGGGAGAGTGCTGTTTGTTTCGAGAAAGGAATAAGTACGGTTCGTCAATACAGACGTGATCAACTTATACGTTGTGGAGAGACATGTTATCAGTCTATAATTTTTCGTGTCGTCTGTTTTTGTTGTTTTTGGTATGAGGTATGTCATACCTTCAGTAATCCATTCCGGGGTTTCATAGGGATTATTTACAAGCGTTGATAATGTTTTTGCAAGAATTTCATGGGTAGATGTGAGATGATACAGCCAGAAATTGGGCAACTTGTCACTTCCTGGGGATTTCCACTTTTGGGATTTCGTTAGAGCTTGCCTAACATCATCTGTGGATATATTTTCCCATTCTTGCAGAGGTGTATCCAGCATTCGTTCTTCTTCACGCAGTATCCACTCTGCATTTGGGTTATACTCCTTTGGGCTGCTCCAGATATTTTCCCAGAATGTCTGTACATTATCAATCGATGGTGGCCTTTCTACATGTATAGGTGTTTTTCCAATTTCCTGTAAAAATTTCTTAAGATCTGTTCGGAATATTTTATTTTGGCGATAGAACCTACAACGTTTTTCGTTTCGTCTTGTTCTCTGCGCCTTCAACTGAAGTTTTCTGCTTCAGCATTTCCTTGATTGATGGAATATAAATTAGGGATTTAATGTTATATTTCCCTTGATCTTTTTTAATTTACATTGTGGAAATATTAGGGTTTCTGGTGAGCTCATCTAATATAGAAAGCTCACATCTGATTTGTTGTATTTTCTCGAATCAGTTTGGTTTTCCAAGCTGGTTCTCTGTGTCTGTTAATTTTATTTATTGTCTTGACTCCAAGCTTCCGAGTCGCTGCTAAAGCTGTGGCGTATATGACGTTGTTAACTTCTGTGATGTTTCCCGGTGGTTTATCTGTTAACAGTGTTTCCAGAGCAGCATTGTATATTTTCACGATGTGCCTGTTGGAGTTCGTCATATGGATTTTCGGGAGCTGGTCTCTGTCTGACAATTTGTTAATGTTACTCTGCTGAGTACTTGGATGACGTCATTTTTCCTTCGGTGATTTCAGCTCCGTGGTTTTCAAGGAATTCTAACTTATTGTCACTGAAGATGACTTCAGGTGCAGTTTCTGGAGGACTGTAGGTTGTGTTTAAGGTAGAGTCTTGGGTTTCATTTCCTGGGAGATTATTCCGTACTTCATTCTCTCCAGCATCCACCCCATACTCTGTTGCATTCCTTATTTCTACATTCGTCTCAATAGAGTTTGAGTGATGGGTCATAGTATTTTGTCTTATATGTAATTTTATCTTATCTATTTCCGCCTGTGAGAGTCTGTTGTTTCGCATGATGTCCCTACGTACATTGGCAAGCATGTTTGGATTAAGGTTAGGTCTTACATCATTTCCCACCGTACTTCTCCATATTTGGTATGTTTGATTCGTGGTGTTCTTTGCTGGGTTTTCGAGTGCAGTGAAGAAGGATGTCATGACTTGTCGATACTCTTCGCGGCTCCATTTCGTTCGTTTACTTTTTATTAGTCGATTTTGCATAGAGTCACTTGGTCCAAGGTTGGCAATAATCCGGTTTTGGTGACCAAGTGTCTCTTCGTGTGTGGAAGAGTTTGTTCCAGTCGCAGACTTTTCGTTCTCAGACTGGTTCCTCTCTGAGTGACGTGGCCCTTGTTGCCCCGGTTGACGGCCGATCCGGTATGAAATATTATTCGTATTCATTGAAATTAGTAGAGATGCGTTTTAACCTTGACCGCCAAGGGGTAGTTATGTTCAGATTACCAGCTGTAGGAAGAATCTGGAAGATCCAGGAGCACGCCCATACAATGAGATTGTGGGTTTTTGATATAAAGAGAATATTTCAAAAGATTGTGTGGTATTCAGTGGGGTAGACTATAGTAAGTTTTAACTTAGTATAAGTCCGAGTGACCACTCAGGTAGGGGAATAAATGCATTTTACTATATAGACTTAGAAAAAAAAATACAATATGATCCCTGTCAATGCGGATACATACATGCAAATTATATATATATATATATATATATATATATATATATATATATATATATATATATATATATATATATATATATACACATGAGAGAGAGAGAGATATTAGTAAAATGTGTACACATACGCAACGACAGAGATTTGGGATGCTTAAATAAGAGAGAAAAAGTGAAAAATAAAGTGAAAAATGGACACGGATGTCCGCTAAAGGTCGTGGGGGGGGGACCGAAAATTTGAAATATACGTTAAAAAAAAAATATAAGAGGGAGCTGAAAGGGAAAGAATTAGCTGGAGTCAAGAATTTACAGTCATAGCAAACTACACGAAAAGTAACATTTAAAAGAATAAATTCTACATTTACCGTTTCTTCCTACTTCGGAGGATGGCAAAAGTGACCTTCCACAAATGTTCAGTTTTCCGTCGCCAACGACAGATACTTATCAAATTTTATGGGGTAGGCTGGACTTATACTACAGATTGGTAGGGGAGGGGGGGCTGGATATCAAAGAATTCATTAAACAAAGGGGTAGAAGCAAAACAGTAAAAGTTATACTTTTCCGGTCATCTCTCATCCTACTAGCCGCTAAAAGATACATTTTTAAATTTTCACTCAAAGACATGATAGTCAAAGGGCAGAGCATTGTACGAAAATCACACCTGAAGCCATGAAATAGGTAAAGATAAATACAATATGATCCCTGTCATTGCGGATACATACACATGCAAATTATTATATATATATATATATATATATATATATATATATATATATATATATATATATATATACACACAGAGAGAGATATATATATATTAGTAAACATGTACACATATACGCAACGACAGAGATTTATTATTATTATTATTATTATTATTATTATTATTATTATTTTCTTTGATTTCTGGCGTTTACACATTTCTTTCCGGGTCCCGCCCAGGGACCTAAGGTTAGAAATGGCATCATGACACTTTCCACTGAAAAAAAAAAAACAAAAAAAAATTACATAGATAAAGCCCTTCGTAAAGTGTGGGCTGCACTTGTCAGAACAATTTTTTGTATCTCCTTGAGGCATGAACTTCCAGAAATCCCTTCAATTAGTCTACTGCAATCTTTTCCAACCAGTCCTAGGGCTCCAACTACATTTTCGAGATTTCTATTTTAAGGTCGTTGTATTTTGACAGCTTTTTGACTATCTTCAAAGATACATTGCAGTCAGCAGGAACTGCCATATCAATAAGGAGGCAGCGTTTTTGTTTGTGGTCTTTTTATTATTTTTATTATTATTATTATTATTATTATTATTACTAATATTAATATTATTATTATCATCATCATCATTGTTCTTGTTGTTTTTATTGTCATTATTAATATTATTGTTGTTGTTTTATTTAATTTGGTTTCTGGTGTATATTCATTTCTCTCCGGTTCCCGACTAGAGAACTGGGGTCAGAAATGGTATCATGATATTATCACTGAGCAGTTTTGAAAAAAAAAAATAATCAGACATATTTTACACAGATAAAGCCCTTCGTATGGTATGGTTTGTACTTGTGAGTACAATTTTTTGGTATTTCTTTAAGGCATGGGCTACCAGGAATTCATTCAATGAGTCTATTAGAATCATTTCTAATCAATCCGAGGCCTCCAACTACAATTGGAATTGATAATGTGCTTATATGCCACATTTTTGAGATTTCGACTTCAAGGTACTTTGATGGTATTTGACGATTTTCAGAGATTATTATTATTATTATTATTATTATTATTATTATTATTATTATTATTGACCGAACAACACGTGTAGTATCAGTAGAGATATAGAATTTAAAGAATGATAAAAGAAAGCGTAAAGTTAAATTGAATCATATAGAGGCTGATAATGAAAACAAAAAGCATATTTCTATTCTTACATTAAAACTAATTTTTAATAGAGGCTTGTGTCGATGAAATATCAGGGATACAACGAAATGGAACGATGGTCTAAAGGAGTTAGTCCTAGATATATAGGAATCGAAAGGAATATTAACATTTTATTTATCAGGTCATCCAATAAGTTCTGTCCAAATTTTAACTTTTTGTTGAAATGAACGAAATTTAAAGAATATTTTATAATGCCTAATGGAGCTGAACATTATTTTTTATATTTAGATACATTTAAAATGATGAAATCTTATTTCAGAGTACAATAAAATTAAATTTTGTTTGATTAAAACCCTGCTAACATGGAAGTACCCAAGAATCATTTGAGGCACATAATGCTTTATGAGTTCAAGAAAGGAAACTCAGCAGCCGAAGTGGCTAGAAACATTCACTCAGGTCATGGAGAGTAATGTGTGAATGAAAGAACTTGTAGAAGATGATTTGTAAAATTCAGAGGTGGAGATTTCACCCTTGAAGATGAAGATCGAACCGGACGTCCAGTTGAATTTGATAAAAAGATTCATGAAGCAGCCCTTGAAGAAAATCCTGCTTTATCAGTTGAGGAATTGGCAGTGGTTATTAGTTCAAACCATACAACTGTTCATCGTTATCTTCAACAACTTTGAATAGTTCCTAAACTTGGAAAATGGGTGACTCATGAATTGTCTGAAAACAACCTCAAATCCCGAGTTGACATCTGCTCTTCTCTCCATTCTCGCTAACTTGTTTCACCTTGTTTGGATAGACTTGTGACTGGCGACGAAAAATGGATCTTTTATCGAAAGGTTAAGCATCGTAGACAGTGGATTGGTAAAGAGAAAGGACCCCAGCCACAGCCGAGAATGGAATTTCATGGGCAAAATTTCTTCTTTCAATCAGGTGGGATCGCCAAGGAATAATCCACTTTGAATTCTTATCACCTAATGCAACAGTTAATGCTCAAATATACTGTCAGCAATTAGAGCGTTTGAACTAAGCTTTGAGGAAAAAAGACCTGCTATAGTGAAACGAAAAGAGGTGATGTTTCATCAGGACAAAGCTCGACCCCACACAGAAAGAATCACGTCACAAAAGATCGAAGAACTTGGTTGGGAGAAAATTCCGCATTCACCTTATTCTCCCGATCTTGCTCCTTCAGACTACCATTTGTTTCGTAGCTTACAGAATCATTTGGAAGAAACGCATTTTGTAACACAGGAAGAGGTTAAAACTGACATTTGTGAGTTCTTCGAATCAAAGCCAAAAGAATTTTACAGAAATGGAATTAGTAAGCTTGATAATAGATGGAAGGAAGTCATAGATAATCAGGGAAAATACATTGTTGATTGAATCTGTAATTAAATGTAACATTTCGTAAATTGTTTTCTTTATTCAAAATTCGGACAGAACATATGGGATGACCTGATCCATACTGAAAATTCAGTGAGTGCAGTGAGATATATCAAGCACCAGCAGTCACACAAAGGCAGCCAGGTAATTTTTAAGGTACCACGATTTCCGTACAGAATAGTCTCACGGGACAATAGCTTAGTAAAATGAAGCGTTGGTTAATAGTAATATAGTAATGTGTGCGTAGATGCAATGGAAGACTGACAAGCAATAACTGAGAAGTACAGAAATATAGATAAGAACAAGCAACAACAAAAAAAAAAAGAAAATGAAAAGAATTGCAAGTACAACATGAAGGAAGTTTAAAGAAATGTTTCAGTTCGAAATTCCCTGTAGGTTACCGGACCGAAAAACTCATAGTGAAGGCCTGAGTTCGCACCGGCCAAAACGTGATGACAACGACAAACATGAGGAGAATAGTCTGAATGTAAATAATGTAACTGAAAATCGGAATATACAGAAAGTTGGATTATACTAGTAAAATCGATGGAGATAAGTGAAATAAATTAAAAAAAATAGACAGAACACTAGAACTACATATGACAGTTTTGAAAAAAAAAATAGTATCACTCGCCAACATAGAGAAAGGCAGATCGATAATCTTAGCAATGCAGATATGACGCGTAAATCGGAAAAGTGGATTTATATGCAATAGAAAAGTCAGTTATGGCTCACTCAGCAGCATTATAAAATGACTTATCTGTAACGAATACATAACAAGATGGAAATTAGAACAATTACCTGCGTAAGATAAACTCGGGATTTTATTTAATTACATTCATTCTATTTTGTTTGACCTGTTCAGATGATGTACATTTGCTTGCACAATTTTAATGGGCGAGAATTTCGGTGCAATTTAGAAATTATCAGAGCTGATATTGCAATTGAAATTGTAAGATAATAATAACGGCCCTAAGTAAATTCCCAGGGTGGACGCCGTTAATAGCATCCATTATCGTATTCCTTTGCATTCGATTCACACATTGCCTCTTACTTCGAATTTCCTCTTTTTTCCTGCCATCATTTCGGTTAAAATTTTACCCAAACACCTGCAAAATGTAAGTGTCAAGGGCATAAATATTTTGTCTTGTGAAACACACACACACACACACACACACACACACACACACACACACACACACACACACACACATATATATATATATATATATATATATATAACAATAAATAAGAAAAAAAAAATTAAAAAATTAAAATCATTAAACACACTGGGTTGTAGATTAATATTCTTTCGTTTTTTTATTATTAATATTCCATTTAGATTCCTCGACTAGTTTCGACCGAAATGGCCATCATCGGGAGGAGAAATTAAATATTTCTGCTTGCTGTTAGCAGTGAACTACAGAAATGAATGTCTTTTGTTGGAGAAAATGAACTTTATATATATATATGAAGAAATATAGTCGTAAGATGCGCTCTATATAGAGGATAAATTGCTCAATATCAGAGATAGAGCATGACCAAATATAAAAGTGAAGATAGACGTTAACACTTAGAGGCGACAGTCTGTTTCATGCTAGACGCAATCGTCAGTCCATGCAATCTGACGATTACATCTAGCATGAAACAGACTGTCGCCCCTAAGTGTTGACTTATCTTGACTTTATATATATATATATATATATATATATATATATATATATATATGTGTGTGTGTGTGTGTGTGTGTGTGTGTGTGTGTGTGTGTGTGTGTGTGTGTGAAAAAATATATAGAAAATCGGAAAGAACTCGTTAGGTAAATAATCCAAAGTTCTTTAGTATTTTTGCTATTATTTAAAAAAAAAAAAATTGCTTGATACAAAAGTAGAGCCTAAATATAATTATTTATTTAAAAATATGATTCCATACGAGTTCTCATGTTTCAAAACAAGAGCCGAAAACTTCAATATAATTATTTGAATTACATTGAATTAAAGTACTAAGCTCTGTTCCATCTATTTAATAAAGGGGTCGGAATGGTTAATAATTTGTATCAATATCTCAGTTACATTCAAAGTGGTCAATCAGGGTAAGGTTGCGGTGTATAAATTCTAAGCGGAAGATGACATCGTCTAGTCTGGTTAAGTGTCTATGGAGATTTATTTGTTTATTTTATTTTATTTTATATTTTTTTCGCTTAAAGGGATTGTGTATATAAAAAAAAAATGTCATAATTCGCTAACATTTGTTTTTTTTTACCACTTCATAAAGGGTTTTATTTCGTTTGTTTGTTTTTTGTTTTTTTTATTGGTTAGGGCATTTAAACCTTTTATTTAGACTACGGAGTTTAAAATTTGTATTTATTATTTTATTGTTTGTTTGTTTTTCATACTAATTATTCAATGCGAAAATTTGATGATGTCGGCAAAGAACCGTTATCTCATGTCTATTGTTTAATAAATTTTCATTATTTAGAAACTTGAAATGTGTAGTTTTTCATGTAGGCATAAATGGCATGGGTCATCCTAAGTTTTACATGTTCTAGTTTTGTTTATAATTTCCATTTTACTTTTGGTGTTTTATTCTTTTCCTTCAAATGCAAAAAAATATTTAGATAAAGATGTCTGATTACTTTTATTAATATTGTTGAAGGAGCAATTATGCTGCCTCCACCTAGTTTTAAATTCATTCTTCGTAGACCCAATGTATATCATATTAGTATTAGGACTCTCAATGGATGAGATAGTACATTGGTATACCACAGATTTTACGCGGCATATATTTTCCAATGGGCAGTGTTCTTGGTTTCTACAATCATAATTTTTCACTATTTTTGTCTAATTCAAGTGTAGGGTTTTTATTAACACTATTCAGGCATAGGGGTTTATTCAGGATTTTATTATTGTGTTTATATATTATACTTTCTAGATTTTCCGTCGCAACTGCAACTTAATTTTAGGGTGTTTTTATTAAATATTTTACTAAGTCTACTATTTGTAAGAAAGTGTTTTTCAATTAAAGCTAGGAATTTTGTCCTAGATTAATACTAAGCATTTGGTTGAACAGAGGGGTATACAAATGATTTTTCTTTTCCTGTTTTTCTTCTGGTTAGTACAATTGTTTCTATAATTGATGTTAGCATTTTTTGTGTACACTATTTTTTAGGCTGCGTTATAAAAATTACTGTGTTGTTGGAATATTTCTTTAGTAGCGGAGTTAATGCTGATTCTATTCTCTATTGATGAGGGTATATTCTTAATTATAGATGGAGAGTAGTTTGACTGAGGGTGTATATACAAGGGGTTAGTGTTAGGTTTTCTATAGGGTAGGTATGGGTTGTTTATTAAATCTAGAGTTACGTCGAGGAAGTTTACCCTTTTTAATTTAGTACAGACTGTTGTTTTTAAATCTAGATTTCTAAATTCATTATATATAATTTTTCTAATTTTCTCTATTTTAAAATTAATGGAACTCCTCACTACCATTAGCACTTCATATCTTTACAGCCCGATTCATGTCTCGCAGCTCCCGTCTGTGTAATTCCCTTCCGATTAATTGTTTCCCTGATACCTATGATCTCCAAATATTCAAATGTAATGTCTATCGATATCACCAGATACTCTGAACTATCCCAGCCCTTATATTCATTCTTTTCTCCATCACACGTCTTCATTCTCGGTCACACTCTGTAACCCACTGCTTACTAGTCACATCTCCCCTTGCTTGGGGGGAAATGCTTTATATATATATATGTGTGTGGGTGTGTGTGTGTGTGTGTGCGTTTGAGTGCGTGTATATTTGTGTATGTGCGTATATATATAGATATGGGTGTGTGCATATATATATATATATATATATATATATATATATATATATATATATATATATATATGTATGTGTGTGTGTGTGTGTGTGTGTGTGTGTGTATGTATAAGCGTGTAAAATGTGTGTGTGCGTGCTTGTGTGAGAAAAGACAAAAGAAAACTTAGCTTAGTTGTCGTGTTTTGTCCCCTGCGGGCCTTTATCAAGGCAAATATTAGGATATATATATATATATATATATATATATATATATATATATATATATATATATATATATATATATATCAAGAAATATTAACTTAAGAGGCTATATATATATAGAGAGGCACTAAATATATATATATATATATATATATATATATATATATATATATGTATGTGTATGTATGTATGTATGTATGTATGTATATGTCTATATAATCACACGTATTTGAAGAAATATTAAAAATGGATACAGTTTCTTTGAAACTAGATTTGATTACGCGTTTCGAATTGCAAATCAACATCAGATTCTAAAACGAAAGGAAAAATGTGTGCCTGTGCGTGTCTGTGTATGTACGCACGCGCACACACATATGTGTCAATAATAAATTATTAGTTCTTTTTTTGCTAAGCTGGAGTGGCTTGTGTTGAAAGCAGATAATAAAAATGAATGACTTTAAAAAAAAACGATAATATTTATTCTGTATCTTTTCATTATAATTCTTAGTTCATGTCGAAAGTTATTTATATATACTCCCTGCTTTTCAGTATTGAATTTAAGGTAAAGCCACTTCTTATTTTCCAAATGGCTCGAAAGCAAAAGTTCCATGAAACATTTTCTGAAATTAAATCATGTTAAATTCGTATACAGTTTTTCAGTATGATTTGAAATTAAAATATGTACATGTTTTTAGGATTGTCCATGTTTTCCGTGTCGTCAAAAGATGTATAAAATATAACTAAGAATCACGACAGTTTTGAAGATATATAAAAAATATAAAACCTTTTTATTCAAACTAGATTTTATTATACGTTTCGACTTTCAAGGCTTCATCAGATCAAAATACGAAAGTAAGAAATGTGGGGGAAATTGTGAGTATAGTTTCTCTTAAGAAAAATCAGTTATTTTTATGTATGTATATGGATGTGTGTGTGTTTACTTTAACGGTTATTTTAAGGAGTAAAGTATATGACATGCTATCACTGATTTGTGTTTGTTTTTTGTTTTAATTGTTGTTTTTTCTTGATCTGTGAAATTTCTAACAATTGAGATTTAGAATCCACCCGACATCAAGACTGAGTCACCGACAGGATTGGAATCTCAATAATATTTTCCATTATGGAAATCCAATTCTAAAGAATTGTTTATCGTTGCGAATTCTAAGAAAGTTTATTTGCTAGCTTCCGTCCACGCTAAATGTTAATATCTTTTCAGCCAAAATTATATTTTTTTATATATAAGTAAGAATAAAATATATATATTATATATATAAGAATATATATATATATATATAAATATATATATATATATATATATGCATATTTGACCACTAATATTATCTATCTATCTACCCATCTCTCTCATCCTCCCCCCTCTCTCTCTCTCTCTCACTATCTATCTATATATATATATATATATATATATATATATATATATATATATATATATATATATATATATATATATCATTATGCTCTCCTTTCCAAATCTACGTATATATTTCAATTTTTCATTAACAGAAACGATATTTTATGTAGCATTCATGCAAATTATTCGTAAGACAATTTGCTGCTCATTCTTTCAGTCATCATATCCACATATAATTCTACTAAATGTAAATATTCATTTGCTACATGCAATTTTCTATATCATTGAGATGTAACCATTGTTATGTACGTTGAATGCTTTTAAAGGGATTAATTGAACGCTGAGAGACATCTTTCAAAATTGTGAATCCGATACATCCTAGATTGTGCATTAATGTACCAGTTATCTTTGCTGATATATAGACACTCCATATCTTCTTATTACGTGAACTATGATTTCTTGGTCCATTTATTTAAAGTGATGTAAGTAACTTGCAATAAGTAGACAACTTTATTTTTGTAAATCCATCTGTTTAAAGGTAAGGAATGAATCGGAGACAATGCTGAATATTAATTTGCCTGTTTGTGCCCCCCTGTTTAAAAGAAAAAAAAATACTATGCCAGGTAATGAGAAAGAAAATATGATTAGAGAAAAATTAAGTTCCTGGCTAGTCTTCTGGTTAAAGTTTATCGTTAAGGATGAATAAGTTGAATGTTCCCGTTTTTATAACGCACTATATTAGAGATTCACTCATCACATTATAAATACAATATGGAATTTGAAGAACCGCCTCAAAATTGAATGTTACTTGCCCTTTAAAAAACAAAAATGACTTCGGTCCAGAGGGACATTCGCTTCCTGAATGGTTTTATCCTATTATTATTATTATTATTATTATTATTATTATTATTATTATTATTATTATTATTTATTAGTAATTTATATACAATTTTTAATTTACAAGATATGCTATAATAACACTTATAATTAAAGTATCTTTGAAAAGTATTAGTATCTATATATTAATTGTGGTTAAATATATATATTAATTATGGTTAAATATATATTTGTTTATTAATCGGATTAGAGAGATTTGAATATATTTCATATTAGTGAATAAAAAAGATTAAAAGAGGAAAAGTCAAAGAATATTTGGTTGAAAATTGACATTATAATGGAGTCTCGTGAAGCACGTTGTGTCTTCTTGGCATCCAAACGCTTATAAATGAAGATTTTACAGTTGTTGTCAAAAACAGGAATATTAAAAAAAATAAAAAAAATAGCAAGTTAAGTTTTGCTCCCCTTATCTTGATGGCATGCTCTTGCGCTCATCATGATACCCCCCCACGTATGGCTAAAGTTGAAATATCTTTAATGCTGACACAAGAAAAAATATTGCTAAACTGATTTGATCGTAAAGTGGGTCAACATTGACCGCCATCCCCAGTGAGAAATCAGACTGTGATCGAAAGTCCACAACTGGAACAAAATCTACCAAATGACAACTAGAGGAAAACCACGTCGAAGACAGTCCTCACAGAAGTTCTTTATCTTCATTATAAGAAAATCCCTTCAAAAGAACAATAGATTTTCTATGGAAGCGTATATTGGGGTAATATCAGTATTTTACACCACTACGATAAATCCGACAATCTCAATGACGACCAAAGAACCCTGTAATATATGGCGAGAAAAAAAATCCACCAGAAAGACTAAACATCGATAACAACAAACAAGCTAATAACAGACACGACGTCATCAGGAAAAAAGAATAACTGACATAGAACACGAAAGCACCCGAGAAAAGAATAAAAATAGATCAAACGTTAACATCGAGGAGCTAAATGCCAACATCCCAGTGGAGACACATATAGAGGCACAGATACAAACCAGTTGTAATAATACCTCTGAGGTACACAGGCAAATAGAGGACGAAAATGAAGAAAATAAGAGAGAAACAGAGATGTCCAAAACATCAGATATAAGTGGGAAAATGTAAAGTAAGTATTCTTTCGAGGAAAGGCAATATTTTCAAAAGTATGCAAGAACAGTCAGTCAACCTCGCTAAACAAGCAATTAGAAAAATAAGGACCATATGTAAAGACCGATGAACCTGACATGAATTAATCATCTCATCTAAGAGGCCTCTGCAGTGATCACAGAAACAGTCGTTGAAAAATAAAAACAAAACTTAAATGAAAAAGAATAATTCCAATCTGGAAGGAAAAATAAAAACGGAAATAAATAAACTAGGAGGATAATTGTCACTTCTTAGTGAAGTAGACAAGGGATCCAAAATGAGACAAATAAAAAGAATACAACTGAAACGAATCATTGACAAAGAGAATAAGACTGACGCACCAAATATTTAAGAGATTCAAGCGAAGGATGAAAGAATCAGACGTTATGGAATAAAGAAACAGATTCTTCTGTTAAAAGAAGATCTTCAAAGAAGATTCCGAGAAACTATATCGAGAAGTGGGAAAAATAAAACAAAGGAAAATGACCCACCCAGTCCAGGTATTTGAGATGTTCTAATATATGATGTGGGAAAACTGCCAGATACACATTGAAGTCGCTATATGAATAAAGCCAAAACAGGAACAACACACAAATAGCGACAAAAATGAACTGATATCAATATTCCTGAAACAACAGCTGCCATCTGCAAAATTGAAAGCTGGAAAATACTAGAAATTGAAAGAAGAGCCAATTTTGGATAAAATGATTATCTAGCAACCACCAAGACCTCGCACAAACACACAATGATGAATCCAAACCCAGAAAAATGCTCCAAAAGGTTCGCGGTTAGATTAACATAACTACGCCCCAAATAAGAAGGGACGCAGAACCCGAAGAATTTTAGGCTCATCACCTGCTTACCAATGATGTACAAGCTCCTCATTTCTATCCTATCCGAGGGGACATTCAAGTTTCTTGAGAAAAAAAAAATTACTCCCAGTGGAATCGAACGAATGTAAAAGTTGAAGTTAGGGGTTCAACTAATTGCCAATAAAACAATATTGGAAAAGGTGAAAACAAGGAAAATAATATTATTAGCATGGATCGACTGCAGAAAGGCGGTGGACAGTGTACCACACACACGCCTAATAATATACAGAATATGCCCCACAACGGTCAAATCCATAACGTAGAGCATGGAAAACTACACTAAACATGAACCATACAAACGGGTCTTTAACATTGATTAAAGGAAATTCATTGTCAACACTTGTCCTCTGCCTTGCATTAGCGTCACTCAGCTGCCTACTGCAGAAAAGGAGCTACAGGTACAAGTCACAGTGGCAAACTGAATCACATATTCTATATTGGTATTCTTAAAACTTTTTCCAGGAATAACAGCCAACAGAAAAAACCTATTCATCATTGTTAAAACCTTCGGCAAAGGTATCATAGTAGATTTTGGAATCGACAAATGTGCCAAAGCCACCTTCAAAGGTGGTAAACGAACGAAAACTACAGATTTAGATCTTGATGTCAGCAAGATTAAGGAACTAAACAAACATGTTTCAAAAAAAAAATTAGGAATGAAACATTCAATTATGAAGAAAAAATCCGAGACGAATATTATAAGAATGATTTAGATACTATAAAGTAAACTTAATGGGGCCCAAGAAAATGAAGGCTATCAAAACCTTAGCTATACTTGTAGTAACAGGGAGCTTCAGCATTATTAAATGAAATTTGAATGACATTAAAATATTGGACATCGAGACCAGAAAAAAAGTTTTGCCAAATGAGAATGCATCAACCGAAATGATATGCTGATAGTCTTTACCTACCAAGAGCTATAGGAGGGCGAGTTCTAATCCAACTTGAACTAACTCTAAAAACTACAATAATCAGATTGGAGGCATACCTCACAAAAATCAATGACACTCTCTTATGAATTGTAAATTATCAAAAGTTGCACCCTTAAAGAAACATCATAATATAATTGAAACTCTACCAACAAAAAAAAATGAAGCGAATACAATGAACAGACTATATACTAAATGTGCTATCCCTTAAATGGCAATTCTCCTATATGGCCTAAGGAGCATAGCTTGGGCGAGTCTCTACAGGATACAAAGCAGGAAACATAACATACACAAATAATAATAATAATAATAATAATAATAATAATAATATTTTTTGCACAAAAAAAAATTAAATAAAAAATTAAATGGACACAGGTATAATGTCCGGAATATCAATGTGACGTCAACAGGGATGGCAGAAGATTTTATTAAAAACGACTGCAGCTTAAGTTGCACATTCTGAAAAAAGATATTTAGAATCTACCGCTATTTCGTCCCTTAAGACAAACGAGGATATTTACATATGAAAATTACTAAATTCCTATGGCAGTGGAGGTGGGGTAAACAGAATGACAAGAGAGTTCCATAAGATTTATTCCAAGTTATTTGAGTAATTCCTCTTGATAACTAACAACAAACAATCTCGATCAAGATCATCATCACATTAGGCAGGTTTCGGTTGCACGCATTCATGCTGTAGACAATTTAATAACCAGTACAGACATTTTTTGTTGTTTAAAGGCAAAAAACGTTTGTATAAAGAATTATACATTATTTCACATTAATATTTTTTATACTTGAAAGATTTGTTCATCTTGAAGGAGACAGACATACTGTCGAAATCTTGTTTAAAATTCTCATACACTTTTCTATCCTTTCGCATTCTTAATTAGCGCTCATCTCTTAAGTGCTGAAATGTATTGGAAGCGATACGTCATTCATTTTGTTTGATATTAATAATAATAATAATAATAATAATAATAATGATGATGATGATGATGATGATGATGATGATGATGATGATGATAATAATGATGATGATGATGATGATAATAATAATAATAATAATAATAATAATAATAATAATAGGTGGTAATAGGCACTTGGAATTATAAAAATGGAACAAAACAACACATTGAAAGAATCCCTGAAACCCCAGCTTAAGAGACATACAGAAAATTGTCTTATTAAGTACAGCACACACACCAAGGAGAACTTTGTCTATGTAACGCTAGCAACTTCATCGGAGATAAAAAAAAAAAAAAAAAAAATTAACATGAATGTGGCCATAACAACACACCACGACCTGCCTTAGGTCTTTTCCGCAGACTTGGTAGGTAGTGTGTCCATAGCAGAAATCGAATGATGATGATAATAATAATAATATAATAATAATAATAATAATAATACCCGGATCCGGTTACGGTGATAGGACGTGTAACAATTTTATGAGACTCCACAATAGGCATAGACAGAACAATCAAAGCTAATCGGCCAGGCATTGTTATTATAGACCACAAACAAAAAGTGCCTCCTTATTGATAAGGTAGTTACTGAATATTACAATGTATCTTCGAAGATATTTAAAATGCTCTCAAAATACAAGGACAGTGAAATCAAAATCTAAAAAAATGGAGCACATGAGGACATCAACAATTCCAGTAGCAGTTAGCGGACAGGATTGATTGGAAAAAAAGATTCCAATAGATTAATTGAAGGAATTCCAAGTAGCGTATGCCTTTAATAAATGCAAAACATGTTATCACAAGTACGGCCCAAATCTTACGAACGGCTTTATCTATGAAATTATGTGATTTTTCTTTTCAAAACTGCTTAGTAAATAATGTCATATTGCCCTTTCTGAAATTAGGACTCTGCCTGGAACCAGGAAAGAAATGAGTGTACATCAGAAATCAAGGGTAATAAAAATAGTAATAACAATATAAATAGTTGAATGAAATCAGCGGAGAGGTCCATTAGATTTATACTAAAGTGTTTCATCAATTACTCTCAGGTACTAACCACATAACATTTTGGTAGCATGGCATTAACTCACTCTGTAAAAATGAACTCCATGAACTAGTCGGTTAGTTAGTTTTAACAAGTTAGGTTAGTATGTGTTAACTAAACTAGCAAAGGTATAGAAAGAAACTAAGAATTAAATCTAGTGGTGAGAATGAAATCGTTAGTCTGTAGTATATAAAGTATCGAAATTAGCCCATGAGAAATATACATTTCGGAGTTATCATGTAGAATGAAGAAATAGAAAATGTGAGTTCTATAATATGAAAATCTTTAAATATAATGTTTCATTAAAAAATGGTTTGATGAGAATTCTCGATAAGAAATCACCTCAATACAGACAGTTTCGAAAATTGCAAAGTCGTATTTTTATGTTAGAAAATAATCAAATTATTGTATTTTTTCAACAATGTCTTTGATTTGATTAGCGCTGAATGTTGAATTAGAACACTGTGTAGAATACAAATAATGTTACCTACATTTACACAAAATTGCAGATTTCACAAATTTCAAATAAAAAAATAAATGAGGTTAACTGAAAAAAATATATGACTAAAATAAAATATGTCATACCACTTTTAGCTTCCCAGAAATAGTTAAAAATTTATGTTGAATCGTATAAATTTTTTGTGTTGAATGTACAACACATTAAGTGACTGATATTGAAAGATCGCGACAATGTACATAAGATGGAATGAATGAAAATCAGTTGTAATTTGAAATTTATGCTTCACTGTCAACAAACATTATCCATATAAGTGAATGGAAACCATCATTATTATGGAAACTATGCTACAGTGGTTGATTTGAATATTTTATCAGTTTATAAAGAATATATATATATATATATATATATATATATATATATATATATATATATATATATATTTCCACGTGGATATTATACGATAGAGGAAAATATAATTATGTAATGTGTAACATTAATCTTAGTACAATATGAATCCATTTGTATTTCTTTTTATTAATATCATAATTTTGTAACAATGCATTCCCTTAATGTGATTATTTTGCCTAATTTAAATTTAAAAGAATATGTACATCTACTTTTGTCAGTATAGACATGCTATGAATAATCAAGTGTAGTATCCCTTTGTTTTGTTTCTCTCCTCTTAGAGAGAGCTATTTCTGTTTGTTGGTCTATAAAAGGACACCATAGGCCAACCTTGTATTCTCAGTTGATTAAAGATTTCTTAAACTTTCACTTGGGTACTTTTGACATTGCAATATACACAAATGTTCTTAATACTAT
Organism: Acanthosepion pharaonis; assembly: GCA_903632075.3. NCBI lineage: Eukaryota > Metazoa > Mollusca > Cephalopoda > Sepiida > Sepiidae > Acanthosepion > Acanthosepion pharaonis. Next base: position 778,246 of record CAHIKZ030005616.1, read on the forward strand.
GCTGGATATGGAATCAATTGAAGCAAACGTTCTAGTAGTATTAGAAATAAACTATTTCTACTTAGTGCTGTAGATCCTTGTCAGAATATGAGAGGAATGTGGTTTCCAAACATCTATTTAAAATAGATAGATATATCGTATATCTCTTAATTTCCTGCTTGTATCGAGCCTTCAGTTTAATCCTTGCTTATGTAGTAGAAATACAAGAAATGTCAAAAACAAAAAGTTTTATCTTGAAAAATCGTTCTAAATGATAATAATGAAAAAATATTTTTTTTAAATTAAAAAGTATAATTATAGAAAATGATATAATGGAATATGCATTCCCCCTTACTGAAATATGATTGGCTGGTGTCCGTCAGGAATACAGACGGGCGTGTAGGTACGACAGAGTTTAAGTCTATGACGACGTCGCCATTGGCTATTCTATTGGTCTACACTTATTACCTGCGACTACGACGATTACCAGTCGATTACTGCTACCGTGCACTACTTGGTTATAGTAGCCAAACCCAATTAGCTACTTCGATCAAATATATCCCTTTCCGTATTGTCACTTAAAAGAAAAGACGATTATAAAGAATTTATAAACTTTAAACTGCAAAACCAAATCTGTCGATATATCTGAGATGATGTGTTATGTACACTATTTACATTATTCGGACTAGGTCCTCATCTTTGTTGCCATATTTATCACAACGGACGAAACGTTGTGATAAATATGCCAACAAAGATGAGAACAATAGTCCGAATAATGTAAATAGTGCAAAATCCTTTTGTAGATATTTGATCAGCAATCAGTCATATCTAATTAATTATTATATATTCTATTTCTTAATTAATCCGTAGCTACAACAAAACTAATTCACCTGTAAAGAAATCAGTATAAATAAAAAAATAATTCTTTATATATATATTTAAAAAAAAATATATTTGAAATAAATTTCTTACTTTTAAAAGTTTCATTTGCGTAAAAAAATACTGTTGAATTAGAAAATAGTGGTATTTTACAGGTTATAGGCAGATATATACTGTCTAGATATACAGGTTATAGGCAGATTAATACTGTTTAGCAATAGGCGATAATAATCACCTAAGAAAGAGGTACTTAAATACTGGAAGTTTAAAAAATGATGGGCGCTAGAAAAAAATTGTCAAAAATAAATTAATATGTCATATCTTTCCGCAACTGTGTTGTGCGGGTGTGAAAACAGCGAAAAGGGCATGGGAAATAACTTTCGTTGAAATTGGGTATTGATATAAAATTCGATTAATACAAAATGAAACTGCTACTAAATGAAAGTAATTGTTTGTAAGAATAATTCTCTTAATAATGAATTCAAATTAACTGTATCTTTCTCATGGTGTACAAAAAATGGCAACAACTTTCTTCGCCGGAAATAGAAGCGATTTTATCTGTATAGGAATGTTACGTAATATCAGCCCACCTCTATCAAAGTGAATATTGGAGAATCACGGTGTTGAAGAAGAGGACAGAAGCGACAGATATATGGTTCTACGGAAGAATGCTGAGAATACCATGGACTTAACATGTGATCAACGACGAGGTTTTGGAGAGAATCGAAACAAAAATGACACTAATAATTAATATCAGAAAGGAACAGTTGAAATTTCTAGGGCAGGTCATGAGGAAAGAGCCCATGTAAAATTTGACATTCACATAAAATATTGAAGGTAAGAGAGAGAGAGAGAGGTAGAAAGTGCATAACTGTTATGCTGTGGCGAATTTTTTTT
>CAHIKZ030005616.1:785000-890000 GCA_903632075.3 Acanthosepion pharaonis
AAAAGCCATGGAGGTTAGTTTGGTCGATGACATATTATACGTAGCAGTTTTTTTTTTGTTTTGTTTTTTTTTAATATATTCGTCTTTTCTAAAGAGTATCGTTGGATCTAAGCCACGTTCATTACTATAACTACATCATATGTCTGAATAGTATTGTCTGTTCTGCTCTCAGAATTGAGTTCCTTTACTCTCATACGCCGGAAAAATACAGCGAATTGTCCCGAAAAACAAGTGTTACAGATACATCATATATTAAACAGTAAGTACATCAGAAGAGTATTGCACGACTAGTGTGCGTGTGTCGGATGATCCAACGTTCATTCTTTTCAACTGTTATAAGGACCAGCCTCACCACGAGGTAGGATGTGCCACAAGGACGAGTTTAATGTGGGTCAATCCGAACCCGGAGGCTCGGCCAAAAATTCCCTATAGACCCCATATAAAACGGGGTCTGGTAGCTGTTTCCCGAGACGAGACTCAGCCCTTCGACATCGCCTCGTCTAGGGATCCTCTTTGCCCGGAGGCAGTTAGTTTGACCGACACGGTTGGAACAGATCTATTCGACTATTAATATTTAACATCCCCCACGAGGGTGTATGTGGCACAAGGCCGGTTTATTGTTGGTATTCCAAGCCCGTAGGCTCGGCCAAAAATATTCCCTTTGAACCCGCCTAAACGGGTTCAGAGAGTGTCTACCTCCCTGGACGTAACTTTGCCCTGCAGCAAAGCTTCGTCCGAGTTCATCCCTGCCGAGGCAGAGAGTCCAAAAGAAATGAACAGTTTGCTCGACTATTCACCTGAGGTCTTCTCTCTTACTAAACTTATAGTAGGCGGAAGAGTCCAGCATTGATACTACAGGGGGACGACCCATCCCCTTTTTTCTGCCTGACTGCGTATGGAGACTTTTGTTAAAATAATTACCACATAATACTTTTTATTAAAACAAATAAACCATCTTTTCACAAAAAACAAACAAACAAAAAAAACAAAAACAAAAAAGCAAATCACATACAACAACTTTGAAAATGCTGTATACAGGATTTACGCTCACGTATTTTTAGTTTTACGTGTTAATAACAGTCCTTTTTTATTAAGGTCTCTATTCATAAATAATACAAAATTAATAAGTTTAATCGTAAATTATAATGTTAATAATTTCCAATAATCCAATGTGTATTGTGCTTTTCTGGTAATTCAAAGTTCATAAGTTAGGAGAGTTTGTTTTTTGCTCATTCTTTTCCTTTTTCTGTAGACATGGTATGAAATATATGAAAAGATGTCCATTATCTTTTTTCTTTTCGGGTTAATTTCTAAATGTTCCACATTTTTGGTGTGGGTTCTGTGCTCTGGCAGTAACTTCTGTATTGGTACCTCAAACGTTTCAAAGACGACGTCCATACTATCATCATCTATGGGCTCCCTGTCGACTCCCTGAAACATGTAAATCATGTTACCAATTTGTCTGTCTATTGTTCCTATCTCACAGTGAGCTTTATTATTCCTAAATACACGAAGAAAAAAACTTTTCACCGATCTGAAATTGCTTTTTATGCACATTATTCCATTTTCCATCTTTCGTTTCACTCGGAAGGAATTTGTTAAATGCCGATTTTATTTTCCTGGCAAACATGACCTCTGCTGGGGTCTTGGCAGATGGAGCACTCCTATTAGGGGTTTACACGATAGATCTGCAGAAAACTGCTGTATAGCCGTATCGGTGGGAGCACCTTCCTCAGTGCTCTCTTGAAAGTGTCCACAAAACACTCTGCCTGTCCATTACTTCTTGGGTGATATGGCGCCGTGGTAATATGTTCGATCAAGAATGACTTACAAAAATCCTTAAATTCACAGGATGTGAACGGTGTGGCATTGTCTGTTATGATACAGTCAAATACTCCGAAACGGGAAAAATAGCTCGTGCAAAAACTTTACTGCCACTTCCGAGGTCGACTTCTTACATTTCAATAATTCTGGCCTCTTGGAATAACTCTCAATTACTACAAGGTAGTAAAAAACATCAAATGGGACAGCAAAATCAATGTGTATCCGCGACAGCGGACGCTCGACTTTAGGCAAGTGATTGAATGTTATCGGGGGTGAATTAGCAGCCAAAACACACCCATTGTACGATCTTAGAGTGTTTTCAATATCCTCGGCCCTGTTGATCCAGTAGACGTAACTCCTAATCAGGCTCTTCATTCATGAATTTCCGAATGGCCAACATGGATTTCCTTTAATGTTCTTTTCTGTAAGATGTAGTGCAGATAGGATTACTAATCTATCCCCGTACATTAGGATGTCGTTATAGAATGAGTAAACTTCTGAAATAGTCTGGTCTTTAATATTTTGTCCGTTACTTTCTTTATGTAATCCTCATCAGGCGCTTTGTCTTTTATCTTGTCAATTATTATAGGAAGATCCCTGACAGTATTGCACAAGGTACTTTTTTCTTTTGACGTCTGTTCTTCTCGCAGCAATGGCGATGTCTTCCAGGGGTTCAGAATACTTAGGTATGAATCTTGACAAGCCGTTTGCATGACAGATTTTAGTGGATGGGAGAAACTCATTTTTAGTTATAATTGGATAAATAGTTTTCCATCTTTGCAGTCTCTTAGCAGTATGCGTTGGCAAAACCTTTTTTTGGTCCAAAGAGAGTAAGGAATGTATTAGGGTCTGTCTACAACAAAATATACCTTCCAGGAATAAATCTATGAAATTTAGTCATCGCAAAAATGATTCCTAAGGCTTCCTTTTCTATTTGCAAGTAACCCCTTTCAGCTGGTATTAGGTTCCTAAATGCATGGGCGATTGTCTTTACCGATTCATCCTTTAACTTGTGTAAAACACACGCCCCGATGCCGTCGCTGGCTACAATGATGTCAAGGTTTGGATTGTAAGGATTCAGGAACAGATCTTATGTAATGACCTCCTTTATTTTCTCAAATGCTTTTTGGCATTTGTTTGTCCATTCCCACTCTTTATTTTTTCTCAATTATTCATTAAGTGGAGCTCTCAAACTGTGCATTTTTGGGACAAAAACGTTGCAATAATTGGCAAGACTTAAAAGAAAATACCTTGAAGAACCGACTCATTATCTGATGCTGGCATAGTCGTTACTACGGTTGCCCTATCTGTGTCGGGTCATCTCTCATGCTTGTCATTTATTTACTCCAGGTACTTAATCCTCTCTAAGATATACTCAAACTTCTCGTCTTTTAATTTCAATCTGTAATCCTGGATTCTCATGAATCGTGAGATTTTTTGTTTCTCGATTCTCCCGCTTTTCTCGCATTTCTCGTCCACGTGTATTTGTAGATATGTGTCACTTAAATAAATCTTGGAAAAATATTTTCCTCTACTGAGCTCAGCGAATATCTCCACTGGACTTGGAAGGTTATAATGGTGATCCTTTAGGGCGCTTTTAAGCCCCATAGAGAAGTCAGCACATAGACGAAGTTCTTTGCTTTCTTTTTGATATAAACTGTGGGAGATGTCCATTCACAAAATTCAACATTTGCCAGATTTCCCATTTTCCTCAATTTCATTCAACTCCTCGTCAATTTGAGGCAAATGGAACGTTACGTATTTTTTTTAAACTGAGATTACATCTGGCTTTAACGCAAACTTAGCATATATTTCTGTGCATTTTCCTAGTCTTCACCTTCCAACATTTCTGCTTCGTCAGTCAAATTTTCGACTTTTTGACATAAAGAATTAATAGGCATATCCCAAAGTTCAAACTGTTCTAAAAAATCAGTCCCTAAGAAAGTACTCGTATTCTTCATTATATACGTCTTTAGTTTTAAAGTTTTACTTTGAATGTCACGTTCGTTATAAGTTGGCCCATAAACTTAATAGGGTCGCCAGATACACTTTTAGCTATTCAGTTCGGTCTTAACAATGTCGGCTTACCCAGTTATTCCTTCTTTGATAACACGAATAAAGGTGTAGGCTTGTATTATTTTTAACTATTTGCACTACAATTTATGATTGTACGAATTTCTGGTTCATCAGACTTCACAATTTTTACAATTTTTTTGGTCTTGTTCTTAATATTGCAGTGGGAACATTTGTGTCCCTAATTATAGCAATTAATTTTTTTATATTTTAAAGGACAAACTCTATATCAATGTAATTGACCACACCCTAAACATGGCTTGACGGCAAACTAACTTTATTATTTTTTAGTTGATCGTTTTTAATTTTTCTTTGGCGCATTATTTTAATGTGAGCTACGCCACACTGTTCGATGTTTTTCGAATCCTCTCTCTCAGTCAGGCAAAGAGTTTGACCAGCACTATTCCCCTATAGCCTTCTCGCTTACTAATATCATAGTAGGGAGGAGAGTCCAACATACACACTTTAGAGGGAGGACACCACAATAATAAATATGACAACAAAGATGAGGACGACAGTCCGAATAATGAAATAGTGACCTATGTTAAAAACGAAATCATGCTATATATGCGTGAGGGTAAATTTCCATGAGCAAATTCTCAGAATATTATAGTATTAAAATATTGAATGTGATGTGTATTAAAGTGCATATATCTCTGTACACACACACACACACACACACACATATATATATATATATATATATATATATATATATATATATAATGGGAAATATATGAAGAAACGGAAAAAAGTTTTCTTGTGACATGTTTCGTACTTTACGACTTCATCGTTCATCGGACTATAGTTGTTATGTTTCGCATCTACACATGCACAAAAACGAGCAATTCTGAGAATTTTTTTTTTGTTGATTTTTCTGGCAGGTTCTTCCCTATAACGGCTACATTGTGGAATAAAGTAATGTGTTATTATCCTGTAACTGAAATCCTTGTCTATGTCTTACTAGATATAACGATAAATTACATTCGGCAACATGGCCTCGGATCGGGAGGTATTGAGGTGGTGGTAAACCTTCTCTTAATTGCTGTTGTTCCCAGATCCGCCCTAACGCTGGAAAGTATCACCGTTTAGAGACGCAATTATGTGGAAATATCCAACCCCCAAACTGAGACAAATCACTATGAAAGTTTAAATAGTGATTCTTATAGTTAAAATACCAGCGATATGATTTTGAAGGAAAATTTTGCTAGATAATGACTTTGGAAAAAATTACCAGGAACTCATTTTTAAAAAAGAAGAAAAATATCTTACAGCTCTACAAAGAGAAAAAATCTTTACAATCATATGTCAATGATGAGAGATCTCTCAAACTGATTTCTTGCAAAGAACACATAATCAATACATACAAAACTGTCCCAAAAAACCTTGTCGGTATTGAAAGATCCATTGAAGGAGATATCACGTGAAATAAAATAAATAGAATTCCAATAGGATACATTTAATCATTTTTGTGTTTCAGGTATTGTAATCTTAATAATTTTCCTGTTGCACCCAATAAATATATATATATATATATATATATATATATATATATATATATATATAGAGAGAGAGAGAGAGAGAGAGATTTTTATGATTTTTATTATAACCCTATCTGAAATAGTTACAGTGTTTTATTTAAATAGTGTTCCTTCGGCTTCGAAACCCAACAGAGAAGGCACAATTCCGTCCTTATGACTTCTCGAATATTGAGGGGTGATAGATGTAGTACACATTTTTAAATAAAAAACGGCGTTTACTTCATTTTTGGAGTATCACTAAAATAACATATATATATATATATATATATATATATATATATATATATATATAACAATTTTCCCTGCCTGCGCCAGCGGATTATGAGCAGAATCTTCAACTGACGCCAGTAGGGACGGGTTTCGATAGTAGCTAAAATCAACCGGACTTTTAACCACACTGGGATACAGCGAAACAGTGTCCCTGTGGATGACAATATATATGCCACTGAAAAAAAATTATTTCACTTGAACTTTTTGGGGAGGAGTGTGTTAGTTCGTAAACAGTGACTATTACTGCTAATAATGCAAGGCTCTTCGGTAAAACGAATCGAGAGCTCTCATTCACTGTGTGTTTATCTGAAAATGAATACGCTACCCACTTCATCTTCGCCGTGCGCCAACGGATTAGGGGTAGAAATACTGACTGAAGCTAATTCAGCATGGTTTCGTAGCTAGGGGAAAACTGACGTCTAGACACACTGATGAGGTGTGATGTAGCGAAACAGATTGTCTATGGATGACAATATATATATATATATATATATATATATATATATATATATATATATATTATAAATTAATTGATTTAAAATATATTTTTTTTTTCGCTACAGTTCAACCATATTTCAAAAATAGAAGCTAAAACCCCGAATTTAATTTCGCAATTAAATTAAAAGCATTAGTTCCATTTCATCTTCAAGCGAACTAATGCTTTTAATTTAATTGCAAAATTAAATTGTGGGTTCAGGGTTTATTTTTGAAACATGGTTGAACTGTGTAGCGAAAAAAAAGATATTTTTAAATCAATTAATTTATAATATTAATGCTCTGTAAATTTACATTGAGCACTATTTTGTAAAAATAAAAATATCTATAAGAACACCGGATTTTATATCTTACTGTTCTTTCTTTTTTATTTATATAAATATATATATATATATATATATATATATATATATATATATATATATATGTGTGTGTGTGTGTGTGTGTGTGTGTGTAATATATATATATATATATATATAGAGAGAGAGAGAGAGAGATTGATTTCTAAAGTTATGAACAGTCATTTTCAAATGCGTAAATAATTCGCCCAAGAAGCCGCAATATATTCAGCTGGAACGTAAGCAAATTGAGAGAAGATAAAGCACAACATCTCTCTCCTAAATTACGAATTATAGTGAATATTTCTTCTATCAAAACAGCAGACTTTGTGTATGGTCACGAACTAATTGAATTATGAAACGATGTAAACGAAGAAAACGTCTGCAGGGAGAAGTAATCCGCTGCACTACATTTGCCGGCAAATACAAATATCTAATAATCTTATCTAGAATAAGAATGGCTGTTAGAAGTAATTATTCTCGATTTATATATGAATATATGTGTTAGTATATGTTGCAAATATATTTCACTATATCAAAGCATACATACATATATACACACATAAATATATGCAGGCGGTCTAGATAGATATAATTGTATGATACATGATTATCACGTTGGAAAAGTAAAACATGTATACACAATATACGTCTAATTTTATATATGTCTATTTATAGATTATGTACGAAAAATTATATATCTCACGACTGTATAAATTATGTTATTGTAGAATCTTTCATAATTTATTAATGTCAATTTTCCTGGGTTTCCTTTTATTTAATGTTATTATCCTTCAATATATAGATATAATCTGATACAAATGTTTTTAGTCATTTATTTTCATATATTGAGGATGAATTACTATCTATCTATTCTCCTATATATATATATATATATATATATATATATATATATATATATATATATATATATATATATATATATATATATATATATAGCTCACTTGAGGACTGGGCAATGTGATAAACGGAACAGCTGTCTACAAAGCTCTGTAGTCGAGAAGCTGAAGTTAAAACCAATATAAGTTATATATATGTTACTTTTATCATTTTATATATATATATATATATATATATATATATATATATATATATATATATATATGTTCGTGTGTGAGTGTATGTTTGTATATGTGTGTATATATATATATATATATGTGTGTTTATATATATATATATATATATATATTTATATATATATATATATATATATATATATATATATATATATATATATATATATATATATATATATAATGTGTTTATTTGTGTAAGAGTTACGTTGACATGGCTGCGACGACATTACAAACCTGGGGTACTATTGATGCTGATCTAGATGCAGATGGCATCTCAAGACACAAATAACCTGACATTTTAATACCTAATGTATTGGAAATATTAATGCCTGCCCACAATTTTCCCTGTCTGTGAATTCAGAGACACATCAGCCTACGCCTCAACTTATAAAAGGAAACAATCTGGCAACAAAAATTTATTTTGTTAATTAAGAAATACCCAAATAACTCTATAGTAATGGCTTACTTTTTCTGAACTTATCTACTCCTTTCATCAGAGAAGAAATCACCATTTGAAAAAGAAGACGTCAAATGTCAATGGGCATCTGTTTGTTATATAGACTGAAAGTTTAGCAATCAACTCAGCATAATAAAGCAGCAATTGTTAACATGTACTTGCAATACTTCGAGGAAACGTCATTAGCATTAACATCACTAATGTTGAAACTGTGGTAGAAATACATACATGAAACCTGAATACACTGGACACACCAGGAAATTTCCCACTACTTCTGGGCCTTGTGAGATCAATACGGTCATTGACACTGTTCACAATAGAGAGAGAAAACATTAAGTAACTGGCATTCGTGTTCATGGATGTGTCAATATCTCGAACAATGCGTGAGTTTAAAACATTCGTACACCGCAAGGCAACATTACAATGTAACAAAAGGTATCGTCCGCTGTGTACAGCATCGACAAAAAATCATAAGTGGCGACCCAGACTCCTATGAAGAAGAAATGCTCAGTATATGTAGATCTACAACGTAACAACTGCCCTGGTTATATGAGAGCATCTACAACAACTGTGATAGCAGGGAACAAGAGCGGGATAAGACTCCGATAAAAAAAGACACGGTCTAACCCTAACCCTGCCGAAAAAAACCCAAAAAAACCTGTGGTCTATATAATATTAGGACGGTCTTCAAAAGTAGTTCAACTCTTCGCAGGCACCTTCTGCGTTTGAGACCTACCATAAAGAAATCTATATTTAAGGACACTGTGTACGCCATCTAATGCAGCCATGGCAGAAGTATAAAGGAAAACAGACTTCTCCTTTAAGACAAGACAGCAACATCACAGTAAATTCGTAGCACGAGGGTATATAGAAAACAAATCAGGTGTGACTTAACATATATTGAAGGGGAAGTTAGATCACTTTCCCTTGAGGGATGATGTTTAAGTAATAGTCAGAGACCTCATTTTTAATCCTTTCACTCCAAGCAAGGCGGAAATGTAGCGGGTACGCAGTGTTTACAGAGAGTGAAGTTAAGAAAAAAATTTGGTTAAAGGTTTGACCGAAAGAAGGATAACAGCAGAATGGGGTTTAAGAAGATAGAACATGCCGACTGACGTTGCAATTAAATTTTTGACGATTGTTTTTGTCATGGAATCAATGAATCGGTAGGGAAATCCACAGGCGGGAAGAGCGAGAAAAAAATACTGTTGGAGTAGAAGTGACGGTGACATTTACCTAATTTAACAATAAAACGGCGTGACCTAGATGATATACTTGTAACACGCTTAAACTGCCTTTGTCCGTGCACCAGGGATAAAAACTCGTCAGTGAGAGCCGCGAGAATATTTGTAGAAAATACAAGGGAGCTACGTCACGTCGGTGAGAATGTGACTGAAGTCGAGATGCCAAGTCAGGATCGATTACATTACAGACACTTCAGTAGATCTTGTCAAGTACCACGTGATGGGTAGCAGGATCATCTGTCAACAGTATTCACTGCAAGGGCGAATAGTAGATTTGCAAATATGCAAGATGGACTCCTACGCGATAAACCTTTTGGAACGACACAACTTTTTGGCCGACCTTTCTTTGTAGTAGATGCAGCCATTGATTCGATATAGTTGTTCCACTACAATCTGCAAAACAAGTCGAGACAACTAGAGCCACAGCTCGAGCTTCGCCGTTATTATCAAAACCATGATATACATATTCGGTAATTGCCGCTAGCACATCGGCGGTTGATCTTGCAAAACAGAAGCCATATTTTTCTCAGAGAGTGGGCCGTGAGAGTTAAGATACTGCACCTTTTCAGTATTGAAATACTTTACCGAAATGCGGCATGAGACAAATAGCCGGTAGTTAGAAGAGTCTGAAGGTTCGCCAGACTTCTTAAAAACAGTGACTACAGAGGAGGACTCCCAACAAGCAAAAAATAACGATTTGATTGAAAACCCAGGGGCTACAATGTATTTAACGCTGAACGCAATCGACAGGCAACGTGCGCAGTGTTTTACTCGATGTTATATATAAACAAGTCAATGATGCATTGCGGATATTCTATTGTATTGCATTGTGGGTAGTCTATTGTATTATTCTCACATTTATTTTGGTAGTCGGTAAACTTATTCGAATTATACTTGGGGTTATTGAGTGGGAATTATTGTGAATCCAAATGTATTTATTGGTTATTTATATAGATGTTATGTAAATATTTTTATGTATTTTTTATTATTTTTTATTATTACTACTTTTTTATGTTTATTTGGGCATCCGTACTTAGTTAACTTTTTATTAATTATTTAGCTTATTTACTTATTTATTTTTTTATGGATAAATAGATTTTATTTCGCTTTGATAATTTATTTTATCTTATTATTTTTGTTTTTGCGTGTTTGTTTTCGGCTCTCAATTTTTATATTACGCAGTATTATTTTTCATGTCTAAATTTTGAGAAGAGGTCAGATCGTTGATTTAGTAGTCTGTGTTGGTCTCGGAAGCTAATAGGAGTTTTGTTCATCCAGGCAGAGTTTACAGTTTTTGGGTTGTTTTTTTTCCCACGATATTTTGCTGCGAGTTATTTTTGCATCTGAAGCTCTCAGATAAATTTAGAAAGAATTGTGTTTTTCACGTAGTTACTGTTTGAAAATGATGTTTTGTGTGCTTTGTTTCTTTCTTTCTGGTGGCCTTCATATACTCCTATGTATAAGTTACATGCTGATTTTAAAGTGGTCTGGTATATTACATTGTTCGGCAAGCAATTGTTATTTAAGTGACGTTGATACTTGTTCTGCAGTTACAGGTGGGTTTAATTTGTTCAAATGATTTGTTGGTTATTTTCATCTACTGTTTGTATTATTATTATTATTATTATTATTATTATTATTATTATTATTATTATGTTAGCGGTTCAAGTTTATGAGTTTGATTTTGTTCAATATCTTGTGGAGAGTGGTTGATGCAGAGATGTATTTGTGAATTGTTTATTTTACATTTTTTCGTGTGTGTGCATGCATGTATACAGACACGCATATATGTGTGTGTGTGTGCGTGTGTGTGTGTGAGAGAGAATTTTTACTTAAGATGAACCATTAAGTAAGTAAAATGAATAAGTTTTAAAGATTTCCGCTTTATTAGGTTTTTATTGCTTATCTAAATTTCGTAGATTATTTAAAGCCAGAAATTATTTTAGGTTGTCAGACATTGCTGGATATAATAATGATTTATTGATACAAGTTCCTATATATATATATATATATATATATATATATATATATATATATATATATATATATATATATATATATATAACATAAAAACAAACATACTCACACACATACAAACATATATATATATATATATATATATATATATATATATATATATATATATATATATATATATATATATATATTTAGGCATAATCAGAATGAGAGAGAGAGAGAGAGAGAAAAGAGAGGGATGGGTTAAAAGATTATAGACTGAAAAAATGAAGGTGTGATACCAGGCATTGACATCTTGCCTGCATTAATAGTTTTATCAACGGAATTAACACTGTTCATTAAAAAATCAGATGCCAATTTAACTGGTACGTGTCAAAGCATTTTTTTTAATAAGAAGAATTGAAATTAATGCACGAAAGATTTCACATCTCTCGCTTTACTACTACATATTAAGACTAAATATTTTTCATATCCTAAGAAATTTTCAGGCTATCACACACACACACACACACACACACACACACACACACACACATATATATATATATATATATATATATATATATATATATATATATATATATAACTGAAATAACATTGCAATGAATATGCATGTAAATAATTCGTGATGACACATCTAGGGTTTCAAACATGTCCACCTCAGATATGTTGCGATTAATTTCGAATAGGTAAATATAAACATAGTTCATTCGATGTTCATTTGTCCGAAGACTTATCTATCAGAAATCTAAAAAAAATTGCTTAGTAAAATATATTAATGTAGAAATAATATACTTAAGCCTGCCGAAATATGTTTTTTTGAAAATATCGAAATTTATCACTGTGAATATACGTGTGTGTGTATATATATATATATATATATATATATATATAGTATTTACGCAGCAATGATTCATTTATGCATGTTTAATTAAAAACAACAGACACGTTCCTACAGTTAAGCGTTTCATTTATTTTTTGTTGTGCTTGACTCAAAGTTTTTTTGTTTCTTTTTTTTTACGGGGGTGTGGCACGTAGTGTGTTGAAAGTATCCAAATGTTCTATAGTTTCGACCGCCTTCGGATAAACTTTATCCATTATCATGAACGATTTTATTTTTTCCAGCTTAATTGAGTGCGTGTGTTACGTGTATATTTTTAGTGTGTTATAGATATGCTTTATTTTCCAAACACGTTTAGCATATTATGGCATTGATCCTAATAAATATTAAGTGTTGGCTTTTTCTTTTCTTTTTTTATTATTACAGCTTCCATTATTTTAATCATTTTTACAGGTGGATGAGGTTATTATATTTATGTTTTTACTAGTATGTTACGAATGGAATAGGGTGAGATTGTGTCTTTAAAAGACTTATTATAGAGCTATGGTCAGATAGGTGTAACGTAAGGCGTAAGTATTGGCATGTAATCGTGTGACCGATGTACATATTTATGAGTCCTCTTTGATCAAGAACACAGTTTCAGTAAAGGTCATTTGAACTCATAGATGCTATTCGTTCGTTGGAATTTTGACTTAACTTGTGTGTTGTTATTCTTGTGAATAAGGTTAGCTGTCATAAATTTGACGTATTATATAATTAATTTGATGTTTTTCTTCTTATTTGGGTCAGCTGGGGTAGTATATTTCTTTATAATATTTCTAAGTGAAGATTCATCTTGTTTGTAGTTAAGGTGCATTTAGATTTTGTAGAAAATATATATGCAATTATTGACTGTATTTTCACTGTCGTTGTTATTTAGGAAATCTGAGATGCACCATTATATTTACTTCCCTGTAAGTCCAATATTGAATGAGTAAAAAAATATATATATATATATATATATATATATATATATATATATATATATATATATATAGATTTATAGATTTATATAGATTTATTCGAAACTTTTTCCAAAGAATCATTAGTTTGCCGAATTGATTTCTAAGAGTATGCATACCAGAACACTATAATCTTAAACATTTCAACTCTAGGGTCGACTGTTACTCATTGACATGTTCCCATTACTGTACCTCTTATTCTGTAAGGCTCTACCTCAAGTAGTTGATAGGGTCAATATCACATATATATATATATATATATATATATATATATATATATATATATATATATATATGTATATATATGTATATATATACATATATATATATATATATATATATATATATATATATATATATATATATATATATATATATATATATAAATTTTCTTAGAATACATCACTACGTTCCTTGCATTTTTGATATTGTCTTCCTATTTATGATAAGTGCAAAAGGTTTATAAACACACGCACGCACACACACACGTATGTATTTACTTATGGAAAATCAGTTGAGTTACAAAAAAGACTTTTAAATATCTGTCCAGTAAGCATTTCATCATATACAATGATTTGAATTTAGATTTGTCAACCTTTGATTACTGAGAATTCTGAAACACACAAGCGCACAATATATTTACATTTGATTCATTTTTCTGCATATAAACGCCGCTTTGGCGACGCGCCTTCTGCATAATGCCGTGTTTCAATTGTTTCTTAAGTGGAAATTAATTCTTACATATGTGCATTCATTTAAGAATATTTGAAGAATCAATTTGATTTACACTTTTTTTTTCATTAAGAGCATGTAGAAATATTTTTTTATTAAGGAGAAACCTTTTAATTAACAAAATATGAGTGCGTGGATTTAATTATTTGAAAGTTTTACAAATTTCACCCACTTAGGATTAATATTTATTAATTAGAAAACTACATTTTTCTTTCTTTACATAAAATCCCTTGCACTATAATTATTTGTGTCTTTATTTCCTTCTTAATTAATTGTTAATAAATGTCTTGAAGTCAGAAATAATGTCCTCTTTTCAGCAATAATTTAATTTTATCAACGATGAATTACTTGCTGTTAAAAAAATATTGCAATGATTAAAATTTTCTGTAATTATTAACCCTCTATATGAATATCCCAACCATATCAATTTACCTAACACATTCAACAAAGAAAGCAATATTAAATTAACAATTATTTAAACAAATTTTTAATATCAGCCTTGTCCAATATTTAAGTATAAAACGGAAATATTAAGAAATGTAAATATATATCGTTACACTCATTTTGAATATAATACAGTTGAGATGTCATAACTACAGTATCGTAAACAGTTAACTACTCTTAGTCCAGCCCCCGACTAAAACACGAAATTCCTTAAATGTTCTACAGAATGTATGTGTTATTTATGTGTTAGTCTTAAATTAAATAAGATGGAACGAAGAAATACTGTTGTTGAACATGTCTAATTATGAGGTTTTTATTATATTTGGCTATTGAAAACAAATTTTATAATATATTTATTGAATATTTTCAGGAGTAAATTGTAGTATGAACACTGAATCACCGCATACGGCATTAACTAAAATATAATATTTCCTTTTCCTTAGAATATATCTATAGATGAGTTTATTTCGTTTAATATTAATAATTTTATTTGATCACTTCTTTATTTGCCTCTGTAATGTACGTACTAAGTATTTGATAGAAATAAACTACAATTTGCAATGAAATATCGATTAATTTATTTAGAAATATTTTAATAATTCAGAAATATAATTTATTTTAAATAATATAAATTTGAACGAAGAATTATTCGGTCTTCTTTATTTTTGTGTTGAATCGATGAACTCGTAACAAATTGTAATTTCTACACATTCTTATATCGTGACATGTTTATCGTATGAATAAGAAATCACAATCTTTTCTAGGAATTCCGTCTCAAAATAAACCTTTCCAAAACAGAATAAATCATTTGGAATTAGAATGAATGCAGTGATAGCACGTATCAATATTCCATCTTAATAATGAAAAATGTGGAAATTATAATTTCTAAATTATTAAAAACACCCAACATTCAAATCAGTTATACCAGTTATAATATAGGTGATAGAAAAATTGAATACAGAATAAATAATTCCATGGTTAGGTTTGTCCGACACTGTAATATGCTTCAAAACCAAAATATTACCTCGGGAAATCGAAGCCGGAACTTCACTTTTCTTATCAGATCTTCACACTTATCTGCATGCCAATTATGGTGTATAAGTCGTTCCGAATAGTTTAAACACTCATCTGTATACGTATTCTCTGATCAACAGTGTTACGGGGACCAACCTACAAATGGACTGTTCCACACTTATATAATATGGCTACCAACTCTGAGTAGGGGAAGTCACCGAGTGAGAGTCACCAAGTAGAGACACCGGGTGAGTGAATGAGCGAGTGAGGACACCAGTGAGAGAAAGTACTCTCCAGTCCACATTTACCTTTGTACTACATTTCCAAGAATATACTATTTAACCTTATATCCGAGTCCGTGTTATCTTTCTATGGTTCCACACCATAACAAACAGTTAAAATGATTTTAAGTGATATAATCCTTTACTTATTAATCAAGAAGAGACTTCATCTGACCCTATATACTGGTGCTACCACGGCACCTCGATGTGGTGTAATGTTTAGTAACCTTGTCTCGATAGAACAGTTACGACTGAGTAGTGAGTTCGATTCTAACTGGGTGTCCCATACTTTCTTCACTGTGCCACATCTGAGCTACGCTTGGAAAATCACTGTACTGGTGCTACCAAATCATTAAGTGCATTACCAAATGTTGAAACAGTCCTTAAACTTTTCCAATGGCAACAACAACAAAAACGGATAGTATATATAGATGGAAGGGATCTTAATAAAAAAAATAGTTAAAACTCAGAACCTTATTTTCCAGAAAATCTTTTTGAAGAGTAATATTTTCTAAATTTCAAATAACAGTAGTTCGGACAATGAATTCTATTTTTCTATATGGAATTTGCTTATTCTCCTATTTCCCTTATCATATCAAAAGTTTTCCACAACGGTCTTTGCATTTAACAGACCAGTAATAGTATATTTTGTTTTTGCAAATTGTATACGATTAGAATGTAGAATTTAAATTGTAGAATTTAATTGATGTGTAGTTAGCATATTTCAACATTTCGATCAGAAAAAAAAAAAAATTAATTTGGATCTTACATGAAAGGAAAGGAAAATAATGATATGATCAATGTGTTAAATTGATGATTTTGAAAGGAACGTCAATCGATCGAGATAGTGATTTTGTAAGCATAGCTCAAATGTGACACAGGGCAGACAATATAGAGCACCAATTTTCGTTCCAATTCCTTGAATTTGTGATAACATTTTTTGATTGAAGTTGAATTTTCTGAAAGTATGTATGAGAAATTAGTTCATAAAGTTCATTCAACTGTTATCTGTTTAATGATTGAATGCTAACTTTAACTATATGGAAATGTTTTATATTACTACTCACCATTTACATACAAATATACGTACGCTTGCTTTCCCATCACTAAAATGCTATCATTCGTAACAAGATTTCTTTGATGAAGAAGATCGCCTAAAAACATAGCAATAACTTGCCAATACATTAATATGACATGTATGTAAGTTAGAAAATCAATATTTCAACGAACAATGAAAGTAATGTCGAACTCAAAGAATTTGTTGATATTTAATGTTCAATAGAAAAATAGAAATGTATGTAAAATAACTCAAGGAGTGATGAAACTGTTTACAGTTTTCCGGCAGGGAAATCGCTATTTATACACTGTATAATTTTGGGGGACACTCGATGGGGTAATGGATAACTATGTGAAGATCGAATTCTGGTCGAGTTCATTACATTCACTTACGACCTATCCACTCTTCGTAAATTTATAAATCTATCTCTTCCCGCCAGTTATGTATTAAATTGCAGAACCGATTCGGTCATAAAATCTTTAATGACAACCATTCTAGGAGAAAATGAACGCACCTAGAGAGGGTCGGGCTTCGTCAGGCTGTCTTGACTATTAAACACTTTAAACATCTGATTTTATTTTGTCTTTAACCTCTCTCGTATTTTGGCTAAAGTTTTCTTGAATGAATATTTATTTATTTTTTTAAATATATACATTTTGGTGCACCATCATTTTAACTGTCCATTCAGTAAATGTACCGGTTTAACATAATGGCGGACACAAGTATGGTTCTAGATACTCTTATAGGAATGGAGATATGACCAAATAGAAAATGCAGAATTTATTGTTTTAGGAAATTTATTCTAAGCAGAAAGGGAATAAAAAAACATATACGATTACTACTGACCAACTTTATTTACCGAGACATTGATTGCAGCATCCCTCCCTATACCAGTCTCATTTTCAAACACTTGTAACCACATGCTGATTCAAATAAAAAGAGCCATACAGTTCCTATTTCACGAACTAGTGAAATTGGTTATAGATATTTTGGACCAAAATTAAGATTCTGTTTCTTTTAAAGCTTCAGTTTCTTTGCATTCATAAAATCGATTTCTTCATGAAACATTAAGATTTAGAATTTAAAAAAAAAGATTATCATCGCTTTGATAATGCAGATCATAATGACTCTCTTGAGTGAATTTAATGAAAATATTTATTCTGCGAAGCAGTAACTCTCCTTACATAAAGGAAATAATATGATGGATTTCATATTTACTATTGTCCCTTCATTACCGGAAGAAATATGAATCCTCTTAGCTTATTTTTTCAATGTAACTCTATATGATAAATAATGTTTGTTTATAATTGTGGAATGTTTACTTTAAATATTATTTTAGATTAATGCATGGAAAACAGTATTTATTCAAATACAACAGGAAATTGCTGAAAAAATATCTTTTGACTTTAATAGATTTTCGACAGTTATTTTTTTAAGAGATGATAATATTTTCTTTTTAAAACTCACATAATTAAAAATGTAATTCATATTCTCCATCCGCGTTTGTGAAGAAGAATTCTAAGAAAAGTAGAAGTACGAAATTTAAACATTTTCTGAAGTTTGACAGGGGAATTACAGTATAAATGTTTTCTTTCATATAATCATTAAAACTCCGACGTCAGCGATATAGTACTGATTTACAATGAGTAATGGACCATTTCTGTTCATAGATATTACTATAAAGACATAGATAAGAAACATACTCTCAAGAGCACAAATAATACTAGCATATATATATATATATATATAATATTTTTTGTTAAAAAATATGATTCCTTCGCTACATACGAGTTCTCATGTTTCAAAACGATAGCCGAAATCATACAAATAATTATTAAAATTAAGTTGGATTGAAGTGTTTTGTCTTGTTTCATCTTCAAGCGAAAAACGAGACAAAACACCTCAATTCAACTTAATTTTAATAATTATTTGGATGATTTCGGCTCTCGTTTTTGAAACATGAGGACTCTTATGTTGCGAAGGAATCATATTTTTAAACAAAAACTATTATTATAATAAAGCTTTACTTATGTATGGGGCGCTGTCTTCTTAAAAACAAAAAATACTAAGGAACTCCGGATTATGCACCCAACGTGTTCGTTTCTATTTTCTGCATACCTGCACTTTTATATATATATATATATATATATATATATATATATATATATATATATATATATATATATATATATATATATATATGCGTGTCTTTGTATGTGTGTTGATAATAAGAACAGTTACATTAATGATCCAAATTTCTTTAGTATTTATGTTTTTATTTAAAAGATAAAAACAGTGCTTAATACAGAAGTAGAGATTAAATTATATATTTCTTGGAAATATAATTCCATCGTGACACAGAAATTACTGTCTCGAAACTCGTCTCAAGCCCTAAACCTTAATTTCAATATTACGGTTAAAATTTAGAGTTCAGTTTCATTCACAAACGAAGTTTTGACTAACTGAAGTCTTTCTAGTTACTTTTACTGTTTAGAATAACTAACAAAGGAAATGTTTTAATATCTGTGTCGCGAGCTAATCATATTTTTTTAAATAATTATAAAAACATATATATATATATATATATATATATATATATATATATATATGAAGAAAAATATACTGAAAAAAACAAACAAAAATCCTAATATCGATTATGCTGTTTTAATGTTTAATGTCAACGTCGGACGTTTCGGTCTAATAGACAATCTTCAGGACATATTCATAAAACATTATTAACATAGACCATATACAATTCAACATGAAAAAGACGATGGGCATAAAAGCAATACCAATCCAAACAGATAACTGAAATCTTTTATAAGATCAGCGTTCCGTTTAAATATGATCACGTCGTCGTCACGTGGGCAACGTTGTGAAAACGTATTCCTAAAATTTGAGTTCTGTACTCGCGTTCCTATAAAATGATCTGAATATGAGCCCGTTAAACACGATCTTAATTTCACGATTTGCTAAGAACAACTGGACAAAAAACATTCGTCTTGCAACAGGCTAGCTCTGGAACTTGCTTAGTAGCCATCACGCAGAAGCCTTTCGATCGCTTTCGAGATATCTAGAGCCGCAGCCCGAGCTTTGCTGTTCTTATCTAGAGCTTGGTATACAAATTCAATGATGGCCGTTAATACATCATCGACAGACATGGCGAAACCGAATCCAAAATGTTTGTCTGAAAGAAGGTCGAGAGAAGTAAGATTAACCACATCAGCATAGATTAGAGACTCGAATAATTAGCCAAAAGTTGCAAGAGATTAATAGCTCGATAAGTGAAGGGGACAGAGAGTTCTCTAGATTTCTTAAAATAAGGAACTACAGAGGAGGATTCCAACGAGAAATTGTGATAGAGTTTCGAAAGAACTGGAGCAAGTTAAAGAACATCTTTATATAAGACGACGGCAGGGATCCCGTCAGAGCTGCTTGACTTGAGGGAGACTAATTTGGAAATGTCACCCGAAACCAGATTCGTGGTTATGCGCATATGCACCTCTGTTCTACTGGCATTTGTAATCCAGATGAATTGTATGTACCTGAAAGAGAACTACCAAGTAATTGCCCTCATTAGTAGCAGTGGCAAAGTGATGTCTAATATATGCCGTACAGCTTTTTGTTGAAGTCAGTCGTTCAAGTTGATCACGGTCGACCGGCGTATCGGTTGAACTCTCTGCCTTCGGGCGTGGAGGAACCCCAAGGAGCCTACGTCGAAGGGCGGATTCTCTTTCGAGGAGGTAAACCGACCCTGAACCTGTTTATACGGGTTCGTTGGGCATATTTTTGGCCGAGCCCATGGGCTCGGAGATCCCACTTTAAACCGGCCTTGTGCCATATGACGCCCTCGTGGGGGGGGTGACTGACTATCGTCGTACACCTTTTCGATTTTGAATATTTTATTGACTCTTTTTCCGTAATGAATGTTAAACATGTATGATAGAGAAGTGAATTAAATTAATTTTCAGCGTATTTCTAGTGTTCGGGAAAATAGAGCTAATTTTTAACTTCATAAATAGAATCCGATGATAATTTTAAAAATGTAAAATTATATCAAGGAAAAAGTGTAAAATAATATCTACGAAAATAAAAGTGTTGCTCGTTTCCATTCCCTAAGCAAATTAAATCGTATGTTTGACTTACTTTATCTACACGTTCAGGTAAATCAATTTGGCAATGTCGTATTAATATAATGTTAAGTGTACGTCGGTTCTCTACAGCACTGTTTGAGTCCGGCTACTCAGGTTTTGGATGATACATGTGTGTCATGATTCTAACAACAGCACCTACCCATCTTTTAAATGAAACATAAAAAGATTATCTTCTGGAGGAAAGGTAGAATTAGAACGCCAGTTTAATTAGTATTTATGTATTCTTTTCGGAGAATTATAATGACAGTAAAATTTTCAATTTTTCTTGCGGTGAATTTTGTTTTATCAAGCACATAAGTGTTCCTAGCGTTATGTGAGATGTGTGGACAGACTTTTTTTTTGACGATCAGCCGAATGTGTTTGTTAGTTGGTAGAAAAAATGCTTAGTTAATTGCTGCTTAATTCATTTTATTGTGTGCATGGACAAAGCCAAAATTTCAAAATATCACGTGGTATGTTTACAAATCCACCCACCAAGTATTTTGGTGGCATTTCCCGTTGTAATGATTGTTTATCAAAGAAAAAAAACGATGGGATTTTATTGTCTGATAAATATAATATATAAAATTTACTTACTACAATAGTTAGAATATTTAATATTAATGAGGAAATTTACTATAATATATGTTAAAATATGATCTTGTATTTCATACGACAGGCTTAACACGGTGGTAGTTGTCTCTGTCCCTGTCTCTCTCTGTAAGTCTCTCTGTCTGTCTGCCTCTCTCTCTCTCTCTGTATATATATATATATATATATATATATATATGTTTACATACATATATATATATATATATATATATATATATATATATATATGGGGGTGTATGTGTGTGAGAGAGAGAAAGAGAGATCACAACGACACAGGAAATTCAGTGGGAGGTCATTTTCGTTCGTATTCGAAGAAAGGATTTATAGATACATCGTATCTCTCTAGGCTTCTATAGGTTAAATAGCAATGTATGCGATGGTCCCTTACTTTGATGGAAAATCTAGAAAAACAGCCTTGATTGGAAAACACTGGAGAATGTGAAATGAAAAAAAATCTTATTTTCAAAGAAGCCATAGCAAATCACATAAAATGCTAACAGTTAAATGCAAACATCGACTGGTCTTGGAGGCACATGGTTTGAAAAATATGGTGCCGTACGTCCCCAAGGAACAACACTTCTAAAAAAAAAAACTATGTGAAGTTAAAACAGCTTAGACGTTACGAAAGCATATATTGTGTCAATCAACGAGTTACGATGAATCAAATCACAATAACTCAGTATCATTCCACAGTATGATTCCCCTTTAATCTATGTTACTTCTTCGTTAATTTTCAGGCGTGGCAAACTTCAATACGTTCTCCTTGTACATAAATGTAATCTAATGTGTTTCAAGCGTCCGTATAATGCGCATATAACCTCTCGTTATTTACAATATAAAATATAATATAGTCGTCTAAAATTCGGAATCAAAACCACCTAGCGTCATAAATCCTCATTAATATATATATATATATATATATATATATATATATGTGTGTGTGTGTGTGTGTGTGTGTGTGTGTGTGTGTGTATATTTGTGAGTGTGAGTGCGTGTGTGTGTATATATATATATATATATATATATATATATATATATATATATATATATATATATATATATTAACTAGTCATAACTCAAATTTTGCGATCCAATATTTACCCGACCAACGATGCAGGATTTGGCAAAAAGCCGATATTTTGTGGGGCAATACGGGCCAGCAGGCTCGGCCAGAAATTCCCCATATTCTCAGCATACAATGGGTCATTTATGTCAACCTCGACAGACGAGACTATGCCCTTCATCATAGACACGACTGGGTTCTTCTCTACTCGAAATCAGAGTGTTCGACAATACGTCTTGATGCTCTTTGAGAGATGAGATTGTAAATGTTTTGAATCAGTTAATAAAGGGATGAAATATAAATAGTTAGGAAATACTCGAACATCTATACTGATCACTGTTATGCAGATGAAACTAGGGCCGACTTATATGAGTGCTGAACATATTACAAAAGGTAAAAAGTTCAGTCTGGAAAAGGATAGTGGGATAATCGACATGGGAACAAATCTTTTGTATGATATTAGATAAATAATTAAGACAATGCCCTGAAACAGAAAAAGTGGTTGACAAAAATGTATTTAAAGATTTCAATGGCTCTGAACAGATTTATGATTCTAAGAGAAACCTACAATGAGTTCTTATCTGTAGACATTGCCGTAAGAACATATTCTGAATATGACACTCTGTAACTGAAACATTTAGAAAGAAAATTAGAAAAATACAAAGTAAACGATAAAAACAAGAAAGCAAAATGCACAATTTAAAGAACATAGAAAATATGATTTTCATTTAAAAGATATATATATATATATATATATATATATATATATATATATATATATATATATATGAAGAAATATAGTATTAGGATGTGCTATATTTATGAGATAAAGTGCCCAATATCAGAGATAGAGCGTGTGTAAATAGAAAAGTGAACATAGGTGTAAAAACTTAGAGGCTACAGTCTGCTTCATGCTAGATGCAATCATTCTATCTAACGTGAAACAGACTGTCGCCTCTAAGTGTTTACTTCTATGTTCACACACACACATATATATATATATATATATATATATATATATATATATTCCAGGAGCCAATTATTAAAAATTATCCTCGCCCTCTCTAATCTTCTAACTTTCTGCACTGTAGTAATAAGATACTTCGCAACTTTTACGTGCGATTTCATTTTCAAATCTGTTTTTCATTATTCTTTGGACTCTGGGACCTGAAACACATTTATCACGGACCTGACATCTTATGAATTGAGTTGGATCTTTTCTAATTGATATTTTTACCTCAAAAGTGTGTACAATTTAGTGAGACACAGAAGGGTGTTTTGATTGGATATGTGCCACAAGTAATAAAGTAAAAGATCTTATCCAAATAATTGAATGAAAACATTCCAGAATCTAAACTGTGTAAAATTTACGAGGCGCTGTATGATTTGAGAAAAAAAGTTGTTTGTAACATTTTCATTAAAAGTTAACCTGTGCGTATCATATATATATATATATATATATATATATATATATATATATATATATATATTATTATTATTATTATTTCTATTATTATGTTATATTTTTTCTCTTTAAAGAATTATGTTCTAATTTCAATTACATTACGAACATTAGCGTGTAGAAGTTTGTCACACACATTTTAATATTATCTGTTATATCATTACACGTGACAGGTCTCTAAACAATAAGAAATTAACAAACAACATCCCATTAACCTGCGTCTCTTTGCTTTTATATCATTTTTTTCATTCGTCTCTTAATCTCTGACGAAGGACAAAAATGTGAAATATGTAAGATTAACATCAGTTTCCTACATGTTCTCTATCGTACCACACGCAAACACACACACACACACACACATATATATATATATATATATATACAGATAGAGGGAGAGGGAGAAAGATGGAGAGTGCGAGAGTGAGTGTGTTGTAATCAGGGAAGCTTATTGAATAGAATAATCACACGAGTATTGGTAAAGAACGATAACATTTATGACAAGAACAACACATAAAAGATTCGGCAGTGGTGCGTAGAAGAAGTAGTCATCTGCTAGAAGTGAGTCAAGTGAATTCCACAACAGATCTTCAAATGCAAACCAACATAGATTATTTATACTATATTTATATGTACGGAGATATACCCATTATCTTCCGTAGGTATGTCACACAACACACAGAGAGAAAAAGAAAGGGAGAGAAAGAGAGAGAGAGAGATAGTGGAAATATTTAGTCTGGCGGTGCCTTGATGAATAACAATTTGTATCTACAACAATGTATTTTATATTGGAAATTCTTGTGTTGGATAAACTAATTTTTACTACACACACAAACAGATACACACACACACACACACACACACACACATATATATATATATATATATATATATATATATATATATGCGTGTGTGTCGGTGTCTGTGTATGAGTGTGTGGGTATAAACTTCTGATATGAAATCTTTTTGAGAGTATATAAACTTTCCGTTGTATTTTCATTAATTTCTTCTTGTTATTGGCTATTTATTGTTATTTGCACTCCAGACGTATTCATTTGAAGTGTTTTACTCATAATATTCTGCAATGATCGATGGCAATCTTATTTCGTTTGTGTCACAGACTCGATGAAATCTATTGTTCTTTTTGACTGGAATATTCGACCATTTTATTCCGCAGCGGCTGGGAGGGTGCGTGCAGGTGTTAACATGGCGCTTGATAAAATGATGTATGTAACACTGATGGATGAATGTTCTCGGAGATTTAATAAACAGGTCTGCTTGCTTATATCCCCTACTTCATAAAATATTTTTAAATACACAGTTACAAAAATATACTTTCTCTAAAAGGGATAATAAATTATACGATTTACTCTTCAATATGTATACCAACGTCATATGCTTGCAGGAACTTATTGTGTGTATTTGGCATCCCAGTAAAAAACCGAGCAAAGTGATGGCATAACACACACAGGCACACACACAGAGAGATACACAAAACATACAGACACACGCACATACTCTCAAACACAAACACACACTCATATATATATATATATATATATATATATATATATATATATATATATATATATATATAAAAGGAATGGGTAATCTCTGTCTATAAATGCAGGATGTGTGTGTGTGTGTGTGTGTGTGTGTGTGTGTGTGTGTGTGTGTGTGTGTGTGTGTGTGTGACGAATAAACATCCGCAATTTTCGACGGATTAGCACCAAAATTTACATGCTCCAAGTTAGCGGAAAGGCCAAGACCGACTTTTGCATTTCCCAACTCCCATCGATAGTGGAAATAATCGATTTTTTGATGCTTCTACGGCAGTTTTCATGCAGCTTACGGCCATTTTCTACTGGCCAGAGGGAGAGCCTGTAGCTGGCTGCCACAAATAGGCAGGAAGATTCTATTACCCAGCGTGAGAGCCAACAGCTGACTGACACGAATATTAACTATCATGCTAGCATGCAAAAAAAAAATCGATAGATTCATTCATCACAAGTGAGAAAAATTTAAATCTGCATGGCACTTTACTCCAATTGGCTCATTCGCTTGCTTAAATTCAACGTTGATTCTGCTTCCGCAGAACTGGGTTGTGGAAAAGTATTTGTTGTTAACATTTTTTTTTCATTCAGTTTTTCCAGTTACGAGTCCTTTTTCAAAGCAGATCGTTTTGTGTTCATCTTGTTTAGTTACTTTTTCGTAACAGATTTAATGTTTAGTATAGAAAAAATTCGCAGTGTGAGATAGGCAAGATGTAAGGCATGTAGCAACATCAGCACGGCAGAGGGCACTCCTTTAAAGGCCAGGAAGGGCAAAAATATTTTCAGTCGAGTGATAGCGATTGCTGTATGAGTCGTACGATTTTTGAATCAAGCACGGGCAACGCCGGGCCATGCTGCTAGTATATGATAAATATCCTCAAAATTATTCCTAATAACGCTAGCATTTTGTTGACTTCTTTTTTTATAAAGTGGCCTCTTTCTATTTCTCTCTCTCTCTCTCTCTCTCTCTCTCTCTATATATATATATATATATATATATATATATATATATATATATATAGGTGGCACGTTGGAGTATTTTATAGCGGCTTGTATTGAGGAATCGCAGAGCCTAGCTTGAATTCCAGTCGAATCCATTATATTCACTTACATGCTAATACCTTGGGAAAGTTATGGATCCTCTTCTTCTAAATATATCTTGAAATACTAAAGAGTAAATTTATTCAAATTAATCGCCATTGACTTCATCCACGGCACCCAGACAACAAAGGAATCTCCTGCAATTCTTCTGGACAGTCTCTTTGGTTAAGTTGGTGAATGCTGCTATGACACGTGCTTTAATTTCTTCTCTGGTATTACTAATAATTTTTGGGGGCCGGGGCTTGCGCCCATCTTCGCGAATGTTGCTGTATGGCGATGTATGTGGTCAGATATAATAGTAATGTGGTCACAGAATAAGTCTGACGGCCATGGCTGGGTTCACCTGCTTGTGTGGCATGTTGCAGAGTCTTCCTGACCCATGGCAAATATACCAATAATAGTATAAGGCACTTTGTAATGATGAATGGAGGCATAAATTCGCCATCACTAGTGGTCACACCAAACACTTTCGTAATCACCATTATACTCATCCAACTCTTCTTGGCACGGTCCTCATTTTGACACCCAAACACTCTGAAATATTCGTATTGAAGATGCCGAGGCGACTCCGTAGTATATATATATATATATATATATATATATATATATATATATATATATATATTCCTCACAGACACGCTCTTTATTTAAACGTTATTTTTGCGGATACTAATTATTGGAGACTCCTTGTATTTATTAAATAATAAATTTATTTTCGGCGAGACGCGTCGTGATCAAGCTGGTAGAAAGCACTTCTGTTCCAACGACAGTTTCTCCTTCTAGTGGGAGAATTATTCCTTTCATTACATTTTTTCTAGTAATCAGGCTTCTAGATGAAATTTAATAAATAAACGGAGCGTGTATTAAAATATGTGTATCCTCTAAATATATAAATGTTTGTGTGTGCGTGTGTGTGTGTTTGTATGTGTATGAATTGTTAACATTTTGATTAGAACCGAATAAATGTTTGATATATACTTTTAAAAAACTTACTTTCTGTGATCAAACAGCATCATAAGAACTGTGGATGTTATTTCAGACCAAACTTTTTTTGGCGAGACAAGATATGATTGAAGTCAGTTGGATGTTGTTTGTTTTTGTTTTTTTGCTATATTTTATATTTATTATGTAAATTTTACTAATTTCTTCAAAGTTTTTATTTTTTATATATTTATTTCATTTAAATATTTTTCTAGCCAATATAGTATCAAAAACATTTTCAGGAAAGATTTAAGTATCAGCCGCGTGGTATTCGTCAATCATTGCAATTTCAATTAATATTCGAGTTAATTTCCTTCGGATTCAAACGGACTTTCACGCGCATATAAAGTTGTGGGTGCTATAAGCAGTGTACTTACTTGGTTCGTAAATTATTTCCCTTAAATTTAATTTCTATTCAGTAGACCCTGTATCAAATTAAATATTGATTTCTTTAAACTTGTTTAATCTTTTTTTTATGTTTAACTCAAATGAATATCTCCGCGGTTTGTTAGTTATAGATTTTGTTGGCAATATAATATCATTATTTTTGTCATATATATATATATATATATATATATATATATATATATATATATATATATATATATATATATATATATATTGTTATTTCGTTTGTATTATGATATCCTTCATTATATTATTTCATACATACTATAGTGATGGATTTTAAAATATATATCTTACATAGGTTTCAATTAGTCAGGAAGATTTTCCCGTGTGCAAATATTAATATTCTTTTAAAAAAGTAATATATTATATCAGATTTTATTTTATCGTTTAGATGAGCGTAAAAATATATAAGATCGTTTCATTTGGTGGATGTTTTATTCATAATGGAATATAAAGGAAAGTAAATGATATTTTTTGCCTTTTTCAGATCTGAATACAATTGATGTTTACATTAGCTTTATACGCTGAATCTAAGGGCCAGTGAAGAAGATGAACAAGAATAAACAGCAGATCTAAGCATTGCAGTGTTTCGGCATCGAAAATCACAGAAGTAATAAACGCAATACAAACAAGTGACGCGATAGCTGAAGGCCTGACTAAATGTATCATCGTAAAACTAAGAAACAAGCTGCAAATTAATGAGACCTCCATCGAAACATAAGTTTAAGGAGTTACATGACTGAATTAATTATACATATCATGACAAAAAATATTATCAAAATTATGATGGCAATAGAACAGTGTAATTTTGACACCGGAAGATGAAATCCGATATTCCTAACCAGAATGATATATATATATATATATATATATATATATATATATATATATATATATATATATATATATATACCTATATGAGCCAGACAAACCTACCTAGGTTTCACCTAAACGGATCGTCAGGGAAAGCTTGGCCAACCTGACGATCCGTTTGGGTGAAACCTAGTTAGGTTTGTCTGGCTCACTAGGTGTATCTAGGTTTGCTCTACGATTGTATTGAGCTCTTTTGTTAGTTAGTTGTTACTCGTATCGGGTTTTTTTCTTTGGGCTTCAGACCTGCATCTGTGCGATTTTTGTCGGCAGAAGTTTATGTTTGTAGCTCTTTCTTTTTTAAACCTTTTTTTTCCTCGAAATTGATTTGATTACCAAATCAAAAATTCGAGGTTTTTCAAAACGAGTCTAATTATTTATATTTATATTTATATTTATATATATATATATATATATATATATATATATATATATATATATATATATATATGGATTGATGGATGCAAAAGCAGATGGATGTGTATACCTATATTTCATCAGTTACAATACAGCATTTGACGCTGATCTATTTGAACTGCATGGAAAACTCAAAGTATTTGGAAAACATATTACAAATGTCCAAAAATTATGCTGGCAGCAAAGCCCCTGCACAAAAATTAGAAAATACATCAAATAGCTACACAAAGCAAAGCATGACTTCTACCCAGATATATCAGTCTTTAGCGGAGCTACAGGCTACGAGGATATATTATCGGCCGGCGTAATCGTAACAACAAAAGATATTGTTTTGACAGTTTTGATCTGATACGAAAATAATGTTGCAGGACCACGTAGATAGGGATGTAAAAGAAAGCGAGAAAAAAAGGACTAAACATGAAATGCAACATGAAAGAAAGCGTGGTGATCAGGTTGAAGTAAACCCAAGAAGCGAGTTACAATTTGGATCGGTCAATATAAATGAACTACAGAAGGTGGAATATTCGGGAAAGTTTTTTAATAGAGTATTGGAAATGCGATACCGATATCAGGATATATATTGACTTATCGAAAGAGACATTTCAAAAGCCAAGGAATGTACTGAAGAACAAATTACTTTCGTAAGAAAAATACAGACTCCTGTGGTTTTATGAGATATTCACTCTCCTATATGGGGTAGAATGTTACACAATCTCTTCAAATATCAGCAAGAACTGGAAGAAAGAGAAATATGGCCCTACAGAAGGATACTGAGAAGGAGAAAGTAAAAGCAGCATGGAGAACTAATGAGGAATGGGAAAATTAGAAAACTTAAACCTCTTGGGTTTTATTGAAGACATGAGTCATAGAGAAAGATAATGAGCAACATACCTGACCAGAATTGGTTCCAGAAATCATGTAGTAAAACCTTTAGAAAAGATAGGAAAACTGCTAAGGGTTTGGTGATAAAGGAAATTTGGTAAAATCACCCTTATTATGAAGGGATGCTGCAAATAGATGAATAGCCTTACATGGAGCGGATATTTAAGTTATTTTTTTTTCAATTTTTTAATTTTTTTTTTATTTTGATAAAATTGTTTGGGATATCAATAAACAGCTTTGTGAAATCTAATCAAGGCAGTTTTAGAGGTGTGATAGTTAACCTAATGGACGAGTGGAAGTCACCTAAATATTAGAAAAGGGTAAGCTGCATTATACTGTCTCTTACCGGGCATCGATCTGTTCAATGCTCTTTGAACACTGGAAAAACAATAAAATGTGAAATAGAAAGATGCAACGGAGACTACGATGGTGTGGCTTACACGAAATATCACAGCATATGTTTTGATTGCCTACGTTTTTGTAATTTTATCTTGACTTAGCATAAAACCAACGTGTGGTCGCTCGCATAATTGACGTCGTCGTGTGATTTGAATATTAAAATACAATTTGTTGAATTCATTCAACAAATACAGGAGAAAATGGTGGAAGAACCAGACAATGGAATACTGGTTATGATATGAGAAATAGGTTTTGCAATTTCCATCACCATTAAGGCAAAGTTATTTAACGTTCAACGTCTTACAGAAAAAAATCAGGAGAAAACCGTTTGACAAATGAAAATTACTTAACAAAGTAAAGCATCCTGTTGAATCAGGGACAAACTGTTTCTTCTCTGATAAAATATTTCTTTCCAGAATCAGTGGCTTCCCTTCAATCCATAAGGTATAGGTTATGCCATGAATACCTAGATTTCCAAAACTGTGATGGTTTTTGTGCGTGTCTCCAGTGAGAGAGAACAGTGAACAGGGTCTCAGGCTTGATTGAAATTGCTGAACATGAAGATGATGGCTGCTGGAATACCATGTGTGTGACAGCAACAATTAGTTCCCTGCCCCCCTTCCAGGATGAGCCAGAAATTGTTACCAGATAAGTCTTACGACTTCAGCAGTCCTAAATTCTGTTCACTATTTCACCTGATCTTAATTTCATGGATTTCTATATGTGTGACATGGTTGACAAAGATACCAACCGCATTGCCTGTAACAACAAAACCCAGCTGATCGCCAGGATTAAGGAGGAGTTTGAGTTTCTTTATATGGACAACGAAAAGACCTTATGTGCCAAATTACGGACTCGGATTGAAGACGTGGTAGATGACGAGGATGGATTCCTTAGGTGAATTGATTTTGATTATTTATTTATTTATTTTTATTATTATTATTATTATTATTATTGAAGTTTTCGTATATTTTTGTCAGGCCATAGACCCTAATGTATGCTAGTAGCTTGATATTTTCTATTTTCGTATATTTTGGGGTTTGGGATATCTTTATTTTTATCCTTCACTTTATTCTTTAAAAGTTCTTCAGTATTTACATCGACAGAATGCTCCGTATATAGAATCTATATGTACATTGTAAGCACTTGAAACTACACACACAACATTAACACACTTAACTGATGAGGTGATAGATATGTGTTTTTTTTTCAGCTTCTTTTCTAGTGCATTCATTTACGTGCTTGGTAAAGGTAACTCATTTTGTGGGGTCTTTAATGTGGCGCTTATCATATCCTGTCTATAGCTCTTGTCGGAAACAGTGTTGTGCTCCCTCTCATTTTCATATATGTTGCTATACAAGACGTAATTCTGTTTTTATAGTTTAGAAAATATTTTGGAGTTGAATGTTTTCGCTCTGTCAGTAAATCGAAAATTTCATACTCGAACAACTTTGCTATATTTATGGGGTTTTTTTTGCGTGTCATCACTAATACTTTACTTATTGTGTTGCACTTTCAGTTACTGATCTCTTCGAAAGTCACACGGTTGTTTTTAACAGGAAGATTATATTTTTGTTTGCAAAAGAGACGACGATTTTTTTGTTGTATTGCTGTAGGCTTCTCTAACTTAATTTTTGTAATTTTATCTTGACTTAGCATAAAACCAACGCGTGGTCGCTCGCATAATTGACGTCTTCGTGTGATTTGAATGTTAAAATGCAATTTGTAAATGCTTTATTGACATTTAAGTAGTCCATTGGTGATTTTTTTTATGTCTCCGACTGTGCTATCTCATGTCCACAGATATTTAGGTATTTTTCAAATGCTCTACTGGTTATATTTTCACTTTCGCTGTGTACCATGGAACGAAAATTACATCATCATCATCGTGATCGACGGCGTCGTCATTAGCATCAATGTCATCAACACACTGGCTCAAACCATAGTTATATAGCCTGTTCTGCTTCATTTTGCTTTATGTTCTTCGACAAAATGTGTAGGTATAACAGCCTTTTGTGAAACGTGCTGTTTTTAATCCTACTCGGTATTCTAACCATCCTCCTCACCAAAAATTCCTGGTTGGAGAACCAATATGTCCGCGGAAGACAAGAGATACTGGCTCTCATTTTATTAGGGATCTGATATATTGTTTTGCAATTTCCA
Source organism: Acanthosepion pharaonis (assembly GCA_903632075.3). Taxonomy (NCBI): domain Eukaryota; kingdom Metazoa; phylum Mollusca; class Cephalopoda; order Sepiida; family Sepiidae; genus Acanthosepion; species Acanthosepion pharaonis. Next base: position 817,731 of record CAHIKZ030005616.1, read on the forward strand.
ACATGCAATAGCAAAAATGAATGCTTCATGAAAATATTCACACATTGTCGGGGACCACCCTCATTCCATTCGTATTCCAGTGGTGAGATGTAAGATAAACACAATCGGCTTCTTCCCAAGAATCGCTGATATGCCGAATCGACTTCTAAGTTCATGCTTCCCAGAACACTATAATTCAAGTCTAGAATCAACTGTGATCATACTCACATATTGCCATTAATGTACATTTATTCTGTAACGTAATACCTTAAGTAGTCGATAGATCAATATCATATATATATATATATATATATATATATATATATATATATATATATATATATATATATATATATATATATATTGATCCTTTGTACTTATCATAAATAGGAATGTAAGAAAACGCAAGAACAAGATTTATTAAGTTTCAGGGCTAGTTCCTGAATATATTGGCTTTGTTTCAGATTAAACATTCCAGAAGGAATTAATGGATATTTTAGTTTTTTATGTCAAACTGGGTGCAGCTGTATATATATATATATATATATATATATATATATATATATATATATATATATATATATATTATGAGCCACAACCAGGAGAACATCGCCTTTATTAAGTAATAAATGTTAAATTCGCTCCATTGTCGAAATATTTTAGTCAAGTTTCTGTCATTATATTATCCTAGCCCTATGTGTGTATGTGTGTGTGTGTATGTACATTTTTATGGAAAATTTAAAATGATTAATATATATATATATATATTATATATATATATATATATATATATATATATATATATATAAATTATTGATAATGTAATAATTACGCAGTTAATATATGCTACAGGGCATCGGAAATATGAAGAAATAGATTTACTTACAAATTTCGTACCATAGGAAAACTCAAACATCAAACATATGTTTTCCTTCTAAAATCTAATGCTGTCATCGGTTTACTCGCCGCAAGAATCCACTATAACAAATTTTTGCATACAAACATGGAGAAAATGATAAAACACTGATACTAAATTACACACATTAAATCAGAAAAATAAAGTTTTTATCAACACTGAATTCTCCATCTTTATTTTTTTACGCAAATGTTTCACTTCATGCAGATAATTGGGCACTGACTGCTAAGATTCTCAGCTATTCTTTGTATGCTTATTTAAATTATTTCTTTTTGATCCAATCATTTCTCAATGTTTATATCCTTAGGCAAGAAACAGCTGCTTTAACGATATATAAGTATTTGTATTTATATAATATATATATATATATATATATATATATATATATATATATATATATATATATATATATTATATATATATTTGAATATTTTCTTACATTTGAATATTATTTTGGTGAACTTAGTCATTTATTTATGTTTTAGGTTTGTTTAAATAATTAAGTCAAAATCATTTTTCATTCTTTATCAGTTGATTAAACTAAAACTTATCTATAGTCAAAACAAAAATATTATCATATATTACGATATGTATATATATATATATATATATATATATATATATATATATATATATATATATATATATATATATATGCGTGTGTGTGTGTGTCTTTTTTACATTTGTATATACAAATGTTTATACCGACAAGAAACCACGTACTGATTCATAATTTCTAAGCTGCTACAAAAATTGTATTATGCAATTTTTAAAATCAAATTACGAATAAAGAGACTAAACCAGCCCAAAAAAGTATTTCTGTTAGCGATTTTTCTAGCCTTCTGACAGATAAAATAATAATATATATAGAGAGATTTTTCAGAGATTATTTTCCATATCGGTCATCTTAGAAAGAATAATTCATATTTGAATCCTTCATAATGAATACAAAGATATTTGTGGACTACACACATACTTACACACAGGCATACATAACCACACACACACATAACTACACACACACGACCTGAGACTCAAAGTAGTGTATGTTGATATTATTATTATTATTATTATTATTATTATTATTATTATTATTATTATTATATAATTTACAGTGCATGATCTTTTGATTTATATACATTTCCGACTTGGTTTAAATAAGGATAATCCTATTAAACAAGAAAGCATTATACTCAAACGGAAATATTTATGAAAGCCAAGGAGGAGACACATACAAACATATTGATTATGTAATTATCAACAAAATGGCCAGGAAACAAAAGATTTACATTGCAAAACTTACCTATGTGGAGACTTCTAGAGCGACGTTCTTCCTTTAGTGTTCTACATAATATTAAAACTACAGAAACTAAATACCAAACAATCACCTAAACTACAACTTCCAATGAGGCATAGTACAACTGATTATAACCGAATGCAAGCTGAAAAATGACACAAAATCAAAGTACAACATGCTGAGAGAAAATCAGGTTTCATGGGCGGACAAGATCATTCCAATGAAAATTAAAGAAGAAAGTAATGTTTCAATGCCAGAAGAAGTTTTAGAGATGCTGAAAAAAAGACAGCAAGCAATAGATGGCAAAGAATATCGCACACTTCACAAATGTTCACAGAAAAAGTGGAATTGATTTTGGGGAGAGGGGGCCCGACGTCACTTTCCGGTCTCAATATAACCCAAAAGCGTCTCAGAGTCCTTCTGGGTTACAAATTATTTTCCACCCTCAAACCACTCACCCACAGGCCTCTCATTGCACTATCGTTACTTCCATGGAAAGTGCTACGACTAACTACTTTTCTTGTTTCGGGCAGTTATACCCTCGACGTCCAGGACACGTAGTGCAACTCAAATTGTAGCAGATCACGAAATTTCACTCTTAATCCATTGGAGATAAAAGCTTCTTTCTGCGAAGCACTGCTGTGTGGAACCGACAACAAAGAGGATAATTCCCCATCTCCACAATTTTAATCTGTTCAGGTCTAGATTTAATCTTTATCTTCACGTCCTGTCTGCATAAACTACCTCTTACACTGTAACGCTAAACCTGGGCCTTGTACAGGGGGAACCTATCAGTAAAAAAAAAAAAATCAAATCAGTGAAAGGTGAGCACAATTAGAGAGAATGAGCAACACAATCACATTATTTAAGCACAGAAGAATAAAAGATCTAAATTTTCGTAATGTCAACCAAAGGAAGGTTTATTGACAATAGAAAAAAATAAACAGAAGGGGGTCTAGTACGAAAATATTTCTCGATGCGAGAGAGAAACCTTCGAGGTAAAATGTAAAATTGCTTGAATTAAAAAAAAAATGATGAAGTAAGAGCAGCAATGTAGGAGATGGAATGAGAACAAAGGAGCAGGGACTGATAGGATCGTACCAGAGAGGCGCTCAGATTTAGACAAATTCGAAATCGACAGGATCTAAGAAGTAATAAATGAAATATACAACAATGGTAACATAGCGGAAGTCCTGAATCGAATTTCATAGAATTACATAAGAGACCAGGTGCGATATCTAATCCATCAGGTAAATGAGCCACATGACCAAACTAATAATGCGAATCATGATGAAAAGAGGGAGAAGGAGAATGAGAAAAGAATAGGACAAGAAAAATGCGACCTTTTCAAGAACACCGCAAAAAAAATCGATATTCATGAACGGAATGCTATCAAAGAAAGCAACACAAATGAAAAATGATGTGCTCATGTTTTATAGGTTATACAAAAGCATTTGACATGAAAGACACAATGATCTATTTGAAGTGCTGGGAATATATGATCTATTTAAAAAAATAAAGAAGGTATTACAATAATCTAGTATTTATACTGGGAGTAAGTCGCGTGAGGTCGATAGAAAATAAATTGTGTTTTCTCTATAAAAATTAAAAGTGTCGTGAGGCAAGGATGCATCATCTTGCCGGATTTATTTAGCATCTAATCCGAAGCTATCCTAGGGGAACTGGGGGCCATATCGCGGTTTATTTTCAGTACGTGTAAATTTAATAATATAAGATCAACTGTGTTGATTGTCTACAGTGTATTGAATCTACAGCAGTTTCTGTACAGGGTGCAAATACCGAGAAATTACGATTAACCATCAAATGCAAGAAGACGAAAAGTATGGTCACTAGTAAGACTAAATGATCAAAATGGAATGTTCGCTGGTTTGAAAACTGCAGAAGAGGGGATTTTTTAATAGGTTTTATCGATCATTCATACAGGTAGACGAGAAAGAATAAATAATGATACGGTTTAATAAACAACCTACTCAAATATGAGTATTCAATAAAACTAACGTTTGAAGTAATGAAAATCTTTCGGATTAATAAAAAAGATCCATTACAAATTTCTCTTTGTTTACGTTTGCGTAGTAAACTCAAGACATGAAAATTTTCGAGAGTTGTATGGTAATAAATTGCGCTTGAATTCTGAAAATTCACCTGATGAACTACTCTTCGTGGCGATGTTGGTTAAGGCGTGTAGGGTTCAACGATAGCTAACTCTGCACTGAGTGATGCATATTAAAATTACTGCCCGGGATGGTTAATATGATTTCTCGAAAATACATGCCCGGGCCGAAAAAATAATTAAATATAATGTCTAAAACATAAGCGCGCCTAATGTTTTAAAGTGATAATAAAACATACACATTATATATATATATATATATATATATATATATATATATATATATATGAAGAAATATACTCTCAAGATGTGCTATATTTATGGGATGAAGTGCTCAATATCAGAGAAAGTGTGTGTAAATGTATATATATATATATATATATATATATATATATATATATATATATATATATATATCGGTGTAACAACTAAATTGTCGAAATAGTGTAACACCAAAAAATATCTTACCTGAGGCTTTTTAAAATTATTTGACTCTACTTTGCACAATAAGAATTTATTTAGATTGAAGTTGAAATGATGATCCCCTTTGAAGTTTTGACATCCTGATCAAGTTTTCATTTCTCCCACGATTTTACACTTATCCATAGTTCTCCTGGTGGTTCTTAAATGGTTTTTGAAGGTAGACGGCAGCGTAGGAATGTTGGTACCAATATTGGAGGCCGGAATGATCTTTTCCCTCTAACCATTGCTCAGTTACGAAGACATAGTGGGGCGGGCAGAAAACGATTTTAGCCTATGCTCTTTCTTGCTCAATATTCTAAATATCTTATTGCAAATACAAGAGGATCCTTAACCCTTCTATATAGAAATAAGGTTGTTTAAGATCTCCCATTACCTCTCGGAGATTGCATATTCGGGGACGTCATGTGTATCACTTAAAAATGCGAAAACGCTCCCCCAAGTATATCGATATTAATAATTTTTATTTACACATATTAAATACTTGCAGTAGAGCCCGCCGTTGCCCGGGGATGTAACAGTAAGAGATAGATCAAGTATCGACTATCATAAAGATGAAAAATAAAATTGACAAAGATTATTGTTTAAAGTTGACGGACACGCATGTCTTAATTAGTTTTTTTTTTTTTTTAGTTTTTTTTTTACGAATTGGTCAAACCCAAACTCAAATAAAAACATTGTTTTCAATCGTTATGAGTCTATCGATTGAATAGAATTTTATTATAAACAATTGTCTTGTAAATGGAATTTTTAAAGCATTCTGAATGTAAAAATAAAGAAAAAAGTGTGCAAGACAATAAGAAACACTACCTGCCAAAAAAAAGTGAAGTTTTGTAGAAATCGGTTTAAAAATGTAGGAAACCCGATCCCATATATAAACGAACACACACACACACACACACAAACACACACACAAACAACCTGGGTTTTATAAGTATAACTCAATATGAGTTGTCCCCCTTTCATTCTGGCGACAGAATCGTGTTTTCAAATTGATTTCGCGCGCAAAAAAAATTGTTTTTTGGCGCTGTCAGAACCACCGCAAGGTAATTTTACACAGTCCTGAGAAGTTTTGTTGAAATTGGTTGAAAAATGTAGGAAATCCGATCCAATATATAAATGTACAGACACACACACACACACACACACACACACACACACACACACACACACACACAATCTGCGTTTTATAATAAGTAAGATTTTATACATCCGATGCTGAAAAATAATAATCACTATATAACATTTAACTCTGACATCAACCACACAGTTACAACACAATCTTGTAGGTTGACTTGTACCCTGTCGAAATTCGTAGCGATGTCTGTCCGCAAAATAGTGTACAGAACGAAATGCAAGGAAATAATTGACATCATAGAAATTATTATTATACAAAAACAATACGTTGATATTGACTTATTTATATAATTATAAGTTAGCCTAAAAAATTCTTTCGGTGCGGCTCCGATGACTTTAAACGATAGACATGACGCCACACTTGATTGTATTTTTAAAGTTACCATGATGTACAGAACATAATCTTAACTAGTTACATGAAAATGATTTAAAATTTCGAAAGAACTTGAAAAATCAAAAGAACCGACCTATCATACGGACATATTAACAATTTCTAGCCCAATTAAAAACTAAAAAATTAAAAGAATATTCGAAAAATGGTAAAGTTCAATAAACATTCGAAATATTTCAATTAATATACTCCCGAGGTAAATCTATATTATGTATATATATATTTATTTCCGGTGTATTTTGGAATGATGCTACATTCGTTCTCAAATATTGAAAAAAAATCAAATAACACGTAAAAGTAATTCAATTCATGACGTCAACATGGGTGATTTCAAATTAGTTTCATCAAATGTTAGAACACCGGAATATATATATATATATATATATATATATATATATATATATATATATATATATATATATATATATATATATGCTTTTGTAGATGGAAGCACGAGCCTGAGGTTGTTTAATCAGGCGGTGCCCGCTAACATTTATAGAATATACACAATGATTGTTGACAGGTCAAAACAAGGACAACAAAAACGATCAATATAAATAAATATGCCAAAGTTTATTCTTTGCAAATACAAAATACAATTCCAGGAAAGAAAATTCAGAAAGAAATGTAGATGTTGAAAACAGTTCCGTAGAAAATTGATGAAAAACAGTGGTTGGGATCTCAAAATTTCGTAATGTGAAGTGGTCATGCGCTAAAATAGCTTGGAGAAAACTTTTATTCCGAGCCACTAACAAAAAAACCTTAACGATTAATATATTACACAAAATCATTATTGTATAAACAGAAGATAAATCAATAGGATGAAACGCTTCTAATACTGACCGGTAAAGTTGATACACACAGTGTAAATACCCAGAATTTTTTATGGGCAAAAGAATATGCCGAATTTGATTACATGCGCAGAAGATAGCTGGAACAGGCGATGTTCGAAGAAATTAAATTTGCCCTTAAAATAAGAAAGGGTAATAGCATACCATATAATAAAGGGAAAGACAGATATTTAGACCTTAATAGGATTACACTAACCGGGTGGTGAACATCGACTACGACAACAGATCGCACACATAAGCAGGTAGACCGCAGGCCGCATATGGTTTCGACTAAAATGGCAGGAACTCACGGAGTCGAACACCGCAAAGGATCGCAGTCTACTGGTTAGAGAAGAACTACTTGTAAATGATTGGATCAAACGGCAACCCAACAGAAAAAAATAAGTATCTTAGAAAATTCCTATCGAGGATATGAGAAGAGGAATCATATTGTCCTGAAGAACAGGGTCACTATCAACCCCAAAAAACTCGCTAGCTAAAAGCGTCAACCTTACAAATAGCACAGAGAAAAAAAAAACATCTTTGGTATTTACATTTGACTTCCCACTGAGTTACGATATGATAAAGGTCAATTTTATTTTGTGGGCACCCGTCTGTATTCGCTTGTACCACTGAGCTTAGTTACTCATAGCTTGTCTAACGTAGTCATGCCAACGCTACGGGAGAGATGTTACGGAACAAATCCGAGGATTCCGTCCACGCAGCAGGGGAGAGGTCATCCACCTTTATGGAACAGATACTACGGCATCAGCATAAGCATCTACTTCGACGGGAATACCCATCCTCTGAAGAAGTGTTTTTTGGCCGATGGTTTTATCGTATAAGTGGTGATACAACAATATGCCGTATTTCGTAAAAGATTCTAGTCACAATAAAAAATATCAAATTACTCGAGGTTATAAATTATATTACGAAAAGTTTAGAAATTTTATTTATATTATGTAACCGTAATCAAATATCTTAAAAAAATGAAGTAATGGATTATTAAATAACTGTTGAAGGTTGCATGAAAAAAGCGTTTTACAGATTAGCGGGGAACTACGAAAAAAGTGCAGGTTCACGAAAAATTGGTCGTCAGCCATTATGAAATGAACAGAGAAACGAGACGCTACGATATATCCGTTATCCTGGATAACTGATTGCATCAATTGATAACAGATATAAGACATAATCTGGAGGAAAAGTAAAACTTCTCCCGGCACAGGTCCTTTGAACATGATAGATCAGGTTGTGCACTAAGTTGCACCTCAGTTGGGAAATCTAGTGGAGCATGTGCTTTCTCTAGGAAAGTGGGTTTAACATGGTCAACTGAGACCATATCCATGCGATCAGCCCTATTTTATTCTACGCCCTATGTACGCGGGTGTAAGCGGTCAGTAGATGCCATTATTTCTTATGAATACAAATTCGCTTCTCTGCTGCTGTTGAGGTATGTAAATGTCCGTTGGACGTTCATGTGGAGGAGTATAATTCAAGCTAACCAACTTTTCGCGTAGTTCCTGAAAAAAGGTAGACGTTGCTGTCGGATATGTAGTTGTGGAAAAATATTGCCCTGGTAGAGAAAGTGGTGTACCGAATACGAGTTCTGCTGCTGAACAACTCAAATTTTCTTTTAGCGTATTCCAAAAAGATAGAAGAGTAAGAAGAATAAAATCGATCCAATTAGTGGATTCCTGACACATATATAGTCTTTAGTGATCGGTGGAATCTCTCCGCGAGTCCATATGCCCATGCATGATATTCCATCGTACAAAAATGCTTCGCCTCGAATATGTTGGTAAATTCTCTGAAAAGTTTCGGCAGAAATTGGGAGCCTCTGTTGGACGTAATCCCTTGAGGACCGAATATCACGATCCACTCTCGCAGAACGATTTTTCAGACATGATGACCGAGGTGTCCTTAATTTGTATAGCCGTGGGACAACAAGAAAAACGGTCCACAATAGTCAGAACATAATGATGACCTTGACACATAGGCAGTGGCCCGACTATGTCGAGATGATTGTGGGAAAAACGAGCGTTAGGTTTGCTAAGGTTAACGATTGGAGATTTACTGTCTACCTTAACTCTCTGGCATTCTAATTAAGGACCAACCCAATTTAGGACATCTGAATTCATATTAGGTCACACAAAACGGTTCGAGGCAAACATAACAAAAGCCCGTTTACTAGGGTGGGACAAGTGTAGATTTTCAAATACCAGCTCACAAGATGACGTAGGGTCGTATGGCCTAGGAGAATTTAATCTGGTGTCACATTATAATGATTTGTTTCTGAAAGAAGCTGGGAACCACTGAAGATCCAGGCAAGTGTCTGTCAGAATGTCGTTTAAATTAGTGTCGGATTTTTATTAATTCTATTCATTTGTTGATTTTGTTCATATTAAATCATGGCTCAGTGTCCAGTCGGCAAAAGTGTATCAGCAATTACGTTGTGTTTCACTTTACATAGCGAAGATCAGTAGTGAATTGAGAGATGTAATCGAAGTGTCTGATCTCAAGAGAAGTATATTTGCGTGAATTATTATTCATGACTTCAGTTAAGCGTTGATGGACTGTAAAGTTTCGGAAAATCCGACCTCCTAAGAAGTGTCAAAAATGCTTGATGGCTAAATAAATGGCAAATACCTCACGACATGAAGTACTAGTTCATGAATGCGCTGGGAATAGTTTTGCCGAGAAAAATGCGATAGATTTGCGTTGAGAATTTAAGTCATGTTCAACTACGGTGCCAACCACCGATCGCGAAGCGTCTGTAGCGAACTATATCACAGTTCGTGAATTGTTCTCGGAAAACGACAGTTTGGTGAAGTTCCTTAAAACAGTTTAGCTGCGTGAAATGCAAGCAGTGGGTCGATCTTTATGTAAATATGAAGTTATTCAAAAGAATTAAAATTGAAGAAGTCTTAGGAATGAATAGTGGGTGGAAATTTATGATCCCTATAAAACAGTATAACTACTTAATAAAAATTTGTACTGTGAAATTATTGATAGATTTAAATTTCAGTAGCAACAGTGACAATGTCAGTGTAAGTGGAACCGAAAACACAATTATCCAGATTTAATCTGAAACCGTAATGTGATAATCGCTGTAGACCCTCATGTAGATATTGTTTATGTGATGTACCGTCCCGAATGTCTATAAGGATATTAACGATGTATGCAAACACAAAATGTAGGCCACGCAATACTTCATCCATTAGCCTCTGAAAAGTTTGGGCTGCATTAGGAAAAACGAATGGCATTTTTACAAACTCTTATAAAAGGAAAAGTGCCATTCTGGGGATATCTTCCGTCGCAAGAGGGACCTGATAAGAAAGCATTTGTCCGGTCAATTTTAGAGAAAATGGTAGCACACTATAATCTAGACGTGTAATCGTGGTTATGCGGGTCAGGATAGCGATTAGGAATGGTTTAGGATTTGAGCTTCATTTAGTCCACACAAAACCGAATGTCTGAGCCACCTGGTTAGGCTATAAGTGGAGAGGTGAGGCGTAAGGGCTATCTGAAGGACAAGTGATACTATCACGCAATATTTCCTCGAACGCTTTCTTAGCAAACTATAATTTATGTAGCGGCATTCGTCGAAGACGGGAATATACTGGCTGTCCAGACGTCTTAAAATTATGTTGTGTCTTGTACCTGCCTGAATCAATACTCTTATTCGTCTGAATTAAGTCCTTGTACTGATTCAGGATATCGAGGTATTCTCGACTATAGTAAGTTGCTACGTTGATCCCCGTGGTATTATGGCGAGTAACAGTCCACACAACACGTATACTGATGGTGTTCTCTAAAAGAGGTCTCGTGTGCATGTGGACTATCAAATTATAATGCTCAAGAAAATTTGCGCTAAGCAAGAAGGTTTATCATTACCAAAAAGTTCTCCTAATAGCTGGTTGTCTCGTTTCCCTGAACCGAACGATATCTACAGGGAGGTTTGCAATTATTTGCTCTGGAAGTAAGGAGATACCAGAATATGTCTGAAATGCCTTGCCGATCCCGGCTAGAATGATGTCTTCAATACATATATTGGCCAAAAGGGGATTTGCTTCTAGTGTAGAAATAATGTTAATGCTCTTAGCTAATGTTGTAGGGCGGTTACCGCCTTTTCCAAGCGACTGGAGTTGACTTACTTTTCCTCAGCTTCAGATAACGGATTTAATTTGTGGCTGTTTGTGTAAAGATATGGTCGACGAAATCGGCCACTTGTGTCAGCGGCGCGTTTTCGAATATTGGGGCAAGAATCTGAATGACTATAGAATGTAGACGGTCTAACCCAAAATACTGTTTCATCCATAGCAAGCTTCCTGAGACAAATTTTCGTTTACACATCTAATATTACTAGGATCTACCGGGATTATATACCAACAGATCTATCACCTGTACTATATATATATATATATATATATATATATATATATATATATATATATATATATATATAATATAAAATGAAAGAACAGTAAGATATATAATCCGGTGTTCTTATAGATATGTTTTTTTTACAAAATAGTGTAAATTTTCAAAGCACTAATGTTATAAATTAATTGATTTAAAATATGTTTTTTCCACTACACAGTTCTAACCATGTTTCAAAAATGGAAGCTAAAAGCTCCGAATTTGAGGATGAAATGGAACTAATGTCTTTAATTTAATCACAAAATTAAAATCTGGGCTTTTAGCTTCCATTTTTTGAAACATGGTTAGAAATGTGTAGCGGAATAAACCGTATTTTAAATCAATATATATATATATATATATATATATATATATATATATATATATATATATGTACTCTCAACTCTCCCGTCGAATTTGACGTATGATGGACAAGCAGATGAGTTTCTAGGAAACTGACAGCCCAACACCACCACATGAGATTTGATTATAGTTGAGGTACAGTGGATTAATGCATAGTGGCTTGGATTGAGGAATCAGAGAGTCGGGATCGAATTCCAGTCGTATCCACTTACGTGATAGTACGCTTGGGAAAGGTGTAAATCCTCTTCTTTTCCCTCCAGATATGGCTAAATAGAAGGACAGACTGCGTAAATAACAGGACACGTCTGAATTCAAAACCTGCGGAGGGACGTTTGGGGAACCTGTAGATCGTAGTGCACCGAGACTTCATTCGGCCCTTCAAAAAGTTGTGGATGGTTTTGTACAAAACCTTAATTCATATATATATATATATATATATATATATATATATATATATATATATATATATATTGTTACGAACTTGTAGCATATAGATGAACCACGGGTTTTAAAAAAAAGGAAAACGTGGGATCTTTTCTCGGTCTTCACTCAGAAATGGAAGCGACACAAGGGAATCAACTAAGAACAGACACAAGACGATGGATTTCAAAATATAACAATTATTTATAAATATATATAAAGAAATAAAGAAAGAAGAAAAAACATTCATTTAACAAAGGGGTAGGGGATCATTAAAGAATAGAAGGCGCGAGCGAATACATACATATATGAAAACAGATCAAGCCAAACGAATCAACTTATCTTGCAGTCGGGTTGATATCTTCACATAAAGTTTTGATTCGCCGAAGGGAGAGTTCTGATGATAAAACAGTATCTTGGCCGACCGACAATGTTCCTGGATTCCTTTTCTTTTCACAAGTGTTCGAGGGTCCACAGCATTTCATACAGGCATTTGGTTGGGTCGACTAGTTCCGTAGCAGTCCTATCGCCACTAGTCGACAGACTTTGCTGTCTTCCTCATCTCAGTTGGTGGTCTGACGATTTTTGCCCAGCGACGTTCAACTGCCGCTGGTCAGAGGGAAACTGAAAAATCCTTCTTTGGTTTTCGCTGTCCCCAAAGACAGTCAGGTGGGTTCCCTTCGTCCTTGACCGGGTACGCAGGAGGATAGGGCGCAAATCACGCAGTGCTTGTGTGATGGCCAAAAGTTAAACACATGCTCAGTACGTTCCAATCACGGGAATCGCAGCAGGAGACCCTGATGGTGCCTGGAATTCACTTATGGTCAGCCGCCTGATAGCTGCGAAATCTTGGAACCAGGTCATTCTCGCGCCGGGTCACTTCGAAGTTCACGGGCCCTTGGCTAGTGGGCGGAAGAGAGGATGAGGAGAGAAAGAATTTGTGGAGAGAAAAGGAGGTGTATGGCTGATCATAGAATATATCCGCTCACAAGTCGAAAACATTGGATTAAATTTCTATTTTTATTTACTAATTTATTTATTTATTTTTCTTTTATATCTAACTAATTTTCTCTTTATTTAAGATTTTACTTTAGCCTAACGCCTATATGGTTAATGAAATCGTGGCTACGTGACAATATATATATATATACATATATATATATATATATATATATATATATATATATATATATATATATATATATATATATATATATCATGCTCCTTATTTAGTAACGCCTTTTCATTCCATTTCACTCCCAATCAGCCCTTGCATCTTGGTGCCAATATCGCATTTCTTAAAAATAAAGAATATTTAGCAATAGTAGATTAATTACGTTAACAGTCTTCTGAAATGATTCCTATTTTGTTGTAAACATACTTTTTTCTTATAAATTCAACAATTTTATATCTACCGGTCATCGCATTCGAGTGTGTTAATAAAGGAGATACATCTTGTGTGTGAGTCTCCTTTATGTCCAATGTACCTTTGACCATGCAATATTTGCATAACCCTTCAAGATTTATTTTCGTTTATGAAATTATGATATAGTTCATTAACCTTTTGAGAAATTAGTATATCTTAAATTAAAGACTTAAATGATTAAGCTGAATTAAATTATTCTTTTGATTTCCTCAAAATTTCTCCACGAAATAAAATTTCGAAATTACTGAAGGACTTCCCAAATCCAACGTTTAGCAATTTTCATTTGAATTTTGAATTCCTTGTGTAATAATTCTTTCGCTGTATCCACATTACCCTTTGATTCATATGAACATATATTTATTTTTAAACACGAAAAAAGACTACACTCAGTCCGTTTCAGAAACTGTCAAATGTCGGAATTTTTGTTTTGAACTAAAGATATCTCGTATGCATTTAGGAATTCATGAAAATGAAATTCAGCAGATCATACGGAAATTAAATTTCTCTATCACACTTTGTGAATACTTTTTGATTGTTCGACAGAAAATATCATTATTTTTGTGTCTGCGCCTGTGCATGCGAGTGTGTATGTATTTCTGATTATCGCTTGAGAGAAAATAGTTTAAAATATGTTCTGGAGAAGAGATACACATTTTAATAATAGCAGAGGCTACCAAGTGTAAAGCTGACGAGGATATTTACCGACAAACCGCAAAACAGTCGTTGGACCTGTGTCAGTAAGTAAAAGAAATTAATGTACTCAGTGCAGGTGCAGTTTCTTTGTAGGTGAAAAGGGGATACAGCGTGGGTGAAGTGCGATATTATAGAAGAAAGAGAGGCACCAATTCTAATGCTTTTTTGCCAAATAACGTTTGTATCTTATCTTAAATTTGACGTGCTGTTGTGGTTATATGCTGTGTTGTGCAATAACGCGGAACGCAATGCAATTTCTGAGCGATAAACGAACATTTAGCAAACGAATATGTCCGGTGCCATTAAGAAAACCCGATCTAAAATTATTATTAGTAGGAAGAAAAAGTACCTTAAAACAGAATAAAGATATATATATATATATATATATATATATATATATATATATATATGTTTCATTAAATAATATAGACAAGTTATGTCTTATATCTTAAAGGCTTACGTAAGCCGAAAGCTTAGAAATGATTAAGAATAAAACATGTATGAACATGGTGATTTTCTTTCGTCTTTCAATTATAATGTTATTAAGCTCATCAGACGTTATGAAATGATTTTGATTAACATAAATAGACGAAACTTCTCTATATTATTCAATGAAACATGTATTAATGAAAAAATGCTGCCTAAATACACGATATATATATATATATATATATATATATATATATATATATATATATCTTCTTTTATTTTTACTCTGTGTTTCCATCTTCGCATCTTTTTCCAAACGCTTATTGTGACGTAACTTTTGAATGCAAGTGTCATTTCTTACAATAAATATTCGAGAAAATACATAAATGTTTGATTCTTTGACTTCTACATATGCATTCACACAATTTGATGTGAATTAACTCGTAAATCATATTTCAGACTCTCTCGATGCCTATTCCTATCTGGAGTTTAACCGATCATTCGTCCATAATAGTATGCTGACACCTTCCATAATTAAAATGATTAATTATCCATTTTTGATCATACGCTCAAAGTTCAGGCTATTTGGGAAATTAAAAATTATGAAACATTAATTTAATAATGCTTTCTTAAGTGTGCTCATATGAATCACTCTCTCTTAAATAATATTTAAATGTTAAATGTCCAATTTTAACCAGTGATAAACTTAACGTATATGACCCGACATACGACGCATATTTTGGAAAAACACTATAATTCTCTTCCAATTCAATTTATAAAAAGTAAGTTCTAGGTGTTTCTTCAAGCAGTTTGTTGTGTTCTGAAGCCGACTCCTAAGAGGATGCTTCCTTGATCACTATAATCTTAACGTGCGCTATTTACATTATTTGTACTATTGCCCTCATCTTTGTTGCTATATATCACTACGTTTCGGCTTTTGTACGGTTCGATCTTCTTCAAGTAGTTCAGTTCGATATTCCAACCAACTGAAGAAGGCCGGACCGTACAACGGCTGAAACGTAGTGATAGATATGCTGACAAAGATGAGGACAATTGTCCGAATAATGTAAATAGTGTAAATAGTGGACGTAATACCTCGTTTCAAAAATATATAAAGAAACTTAACCTGTTCAAATCTAGGTTTAACCGTTATTTTCTTCACATATCCTCATAAAATGTGCTTCTTACTTCGTAAGGTTCTACCTCCAGTGGTTCCTGGGTTCTCTAGAGGGCAAACATTATAATAAAATATAGTGGCACCGTCTTAAAACTGGGTTTTTAAGATATTTGCGAAAAGTTAAGAAGGTTTTTTTTTTGGAATATCCAGCATTCTCACTCACCTTATTTTTTTTCTAATGCCCGCTAATAGTCGTTTTCATCGTGACGTAGGAGAAAAGTACACAGCAGCCTCCTCTCTCTTCTTACTCAATTTACCAAAAATTATTCCGTAGTATCAATTCCTGTTTTGTTCTTCTTCTGTGGAGTTATTCGCCCCTTGACCAATTGTAGCATTGCACCCGAAACAATAGAATCATTAAAAGTATAGTTAATTTAATATTTGAAATCAAATGCAAAGAGTGCACAATTTTAGACAGGATGGTTTTGGCATAATACATTACACAATTATGATATAAATTTAGTAACTTTCTGTAATCTTTACTAAACATTTATATAGCAGAAACCAAAGGGATTTACGGAGATATTTGGACAATTAATGAGCAATATATTTCGCATATTATTTAGAAACTAGCCTGTAGATTGTTTGCTTTACTACGATGTATTACTTTTTAGACGATACACAGAAATTAAAGTGTGCTCTGGGATAAGTTTCCTATGAAAAGCCAAATTATGTATTAAGAAATAGGAAAATTTTCATCAGAAGCAAAGTCAATAGTACTGAACTCTAACGTAATATCAGCCCTCCTATATTGCAGAGAATGCTTTACAATCTCCACGCATATGAAGAAGAGACTTGATGCAATATAAATATGATTGCAACATATCTCAGCAGTTACGATGAAATAAGCTTTGTTTCGTCAATATTTAAGCACATATTGTTTTATGAAATATCTTTAATTACAAATATTTAAATTGATTATAATTTTGATGATTTTACGTTATTTCTTAAGACTAAGGCAAACATTTCCATGAACCGAACATATGAGCAACGACGTTTACCTGGACGTAGTGTAATTGCAACAAGTTTGTCTCGCTAGAACAATTAAGACTGAATAGAGATTTCGATTCTCACTTCCTTATTTTATGTGCCGTGTCTCTTCAGGACGTAGGTGATCATGGCTCTCCATTTCCTCCTGTTCCTTGTAGTTCACATTAAGCTTTGCCTTTTTGTTTTTTCTTCAAGATCCTGTTCTACCATCAACTTTTTTAAGGGGGCCCATACTTTTGGCCATGTGCCATATCTAAACTTCACTGAAAAAATCTTCAGAGGAACAACGACGAAGTTTTAGAGGAAATGAAAACAAAAAAGACACTTATATTTGCCATTAGAAAGATACGTTTTTTTATTGTTAGGACATTTAACTTAAAACTTCTGGATGAAGGATATTGCATAAATATGTCTGCCTTATGTTTTCATATATACGAAACGAAGCAAATTTGAAAATATCTGCGTAGATATGTCGCCATCATGTGGAGATTTAAATTTTCCATTAAAATATTCTGTTTAATCGAATATATATATATATATATATATATATATATATATATATATATATATATATATATATAGAATACAATTAATATGAGACGCGTAATAATGATCGTTAAAACGAATAAATATTTTAATTTAAAGTATATGTGGAATTAATAAGCTTCATGAGATTTCAATGTATTTGCAGGCATTTAATTAACACGGAAGAAAAAATGTTACTCTGAATAGCTATTGATGTTATGAATATACAAAAATGGCATACAAATGTTACTCGGCGCAACCAATGTACTTACGTTGATAGTGATTCTTGCACAATAAAACGAACCAAGTAAGAATGGTGACAAGGTTATTCAAGTGCTACTTCGTCGCATGATAACTTGTCAGAATATTGGGGCATATTCATCATCGTTTCAAATCCACTCTCGTGTTCTCCTGTTGAGACGAAGTGAAAAAAAATATTTCATGTTAAAAGACGGAAACATGTTAGGATTTATGCGCATGCAAGCGTTTGCATAAACTGTATAAGTTTTGTTGACTTTTTCATGATATATTATCTAAACAATATACTTTTCTACGTGTAACTACGATAATAGAGCAGACTGTTTCTCTTATCATTATTTATTTTTATTTTTTTATATATTTTTTCTTATGGAAAAAGGAATGAAGAGAATGTGGAAACAGATACACAGGCATATTAAGCGATAAAGTTATTATACTGTCTCTAGTCATAATGATCTTTATTCATAGTCTTGTAGATTCACCATCTCTTATATAATTTTACAAGTGGATGCAGAAAATTCCTCAGTTCAACCAAGACGTATTTACAAATACTAAAATAATCTTCATTTTACTGGTTTATTCAACTTTTGGGGAAAAGAGCCAGGCCGATGATGTATGCATACACCAGAATGATAGGCTGTTTTGGAGTAGCTGAAAACCTCCAAAAGATAGACTGTTCGAAGACTATTTAAACAACATTGTCTCTTATTCATGGAGAGGTGTTGATGATTAACTTTCATATATACGATGCGACATAGACTATTAACTCAATCTTTGTTATGATTATCATCATTTTTGATCACCGTTTCCTTCGGACTCCATCGGGTGATTTTCATTTTTATCTCTATTACTTGTTTCTATATATAGCCTGTATAATAATTTCTGGATTTGTGAAACTTCGAATAGTTCTTTGCTGAATGAAAAATGGCGTGTAAATAAAATGCATAATAACATCATCAAATACCATGAAAAATATATATGACTAATTTTAAAAATATAAACTGTGCAGGTTGCTTGAAGGTTTAGCATTACAATATCCGTTTTTAGATAAACCACGTCGAAATTATTTTTTCATAACACAGATCAAATACTCAGAAAAAAAAACAGATTTACCGCCTTACCTTCATAATAACAATTAAGCCTAACTTATTCATTATCATTTAAATGAAGTATTATTGAATTTTAATGATAAAAAAGTGTAATTAAATCCTAAAGTGCATTACCCTATTGGAAGACAGCAGAGTCAATTCTAGAATAGGTACACTCAATTGCTTCATATTTTTAGGTTCTTCTTTCATTTTCATTATTATTTCATACCCACGGTTCACCAAGACCACTTCATATATGTTAGCAGTGAAAGACGGTTTCTTTCTTTCCTCATTCGTTTTATTAGAGTAGAAGAACAGACGTGATAGCATCGATACTTGGAAGGAGCGCATGTCTCTCGTTGGCTTAGCGTCATTCCACGTTCTGTCTTTGCCTCTCTATCGAACGTGGGTATGGGAAACGCTTCGACCTTCAAAATTCCTACAGCCCTCTGCAGATCTCGTGTCGTTTTGATTTTATATCCAAAAATTAGAGAACGGCAATCCAAAGCTATTCTGACAAATCACTTACTATCCTGTCCCTGACATTCTTTAACAGTGAGGAGATATGTATGATGGCAGATGATGTAAGCGAAATAATCATATATAATTACATGTACGTTTATCTGTGTGTGAGAAGGAGAAAATGAAATATATGAGAAGAATTATAGCAAATTCCGTTTAGTTATTTTCAATATATAATATACCTATAGTGATAGTTCCGGTCTTCCTATTTTTATTGCATTGCTCATACAATAAAAAAAGCCCAATAGCCACTGATGTTAAAGGTTTAATGAATGGGACCCTATTGTATAACAATACGATGTCTCTGTTGTGGTAGGATCCACCTAATTTTCATAGTGGAGTACCGACCATATAAATATGGTTGGTACCGGGAAGAGAGGGAGGAATCAAGAGATTCAACCAGAGACTCTGCCCGACTGCGACTCAGTCAACACATTCTCCAGAAACGGTCTTACCAGGAATATACAAAAGACTATATGTAAATATTGTGTACACTTTCTTGTTTCAATACATTTTGTTCTAAGTACATTTTGTGTTGCATTATTATTCCATGCATTAGTCAAGTTTCATCAGTCTCATACACCCTTCGGAGATAAGTAGATAAATTCATTTTTCTTTTAATTCAAATTAATTATCAGAGTTTCATAAGAATTAGAGATTATGAGCATATAGAGAATAGAAAACGGTTGACTCATGACTTGAATATAAAATCACAGTGGTCCAAAAAGCATCCTCTTAAGAGTCGGGTCCACATTGGTGATGTTCTTGTTATGAAAATATTCGAATGGACATGCTTCCGTACCAATGGAATAAGAAGAAAAGTGGATGGCATATCCCTATCAAAATAACTAGTTATAAATCTTCGGAACATTTTCCATGAAAATAATGATGCATTAGCGTTGATTTTACGGCATTGCTTCTGTAGGAAAAGGGGTCTTAAAGTTAAAAATAATTCATCACCTTCGACCCCGCATAAAACTTTGATCTCTATCGAGGATGTAGAAAGCATTACATAGCACCAGGTCAGTTAATATATATATATATATATATATATATACAGAGAAGGTCAATCTTAAATCATCTATACATGTATGGATAAATCGAACTGATGGGATTTTTATGATGTTTTTTTACGATAAAAATATCTAGTATGTTGTTGATTAATTATTTATAATTCATCAAATTCATAGCGTTTTCATTTAACAATCAAATTATTTTCTATGCCATTCGATGAACTTCCTCCAATTTTCATCAAAATTATATATTCGAAAAATACAAAAAAAAAACCTTCAGCTTAAGGCAGATGAAATATTCGAGATTTGAAATATTGCTGCATGAAGCCAAAAAAACATGATTCTTTTACGTGGACAGATTTAGGAGAATGCATTGTCTGGTTTCTACGTTGAATTTGCAACTTTCAGACACCAGTTACCATGCAACGAATTCATTCCTCGTTCTCTTATCAAGAACAGTATTTTTTCCCAGTGCGTGATTCAAATTTAGAAACAGATTCAACTCTAATGTTTCTGTAACTTTTTTTTATAAAGATTTGCAGCATATTCCTGGAATATATCCTCTAATACATTTTTCAGTTATGAAAGATAAAATGGCCTTTGGGCGAGTGTACTGAATCTCCTTATTAAAAATTACACATTATTATTAACACGTGCTTACACAATTACCACACGTCTCAGTGATTAATTGCAATGACGTCAGATGCAATTTGTCGAAGAATAATTATAAAATAAAAAAAGTGTATACGATGAAGAGATATATCTGTAGTTGGTTATTTTTCCCTAGATACACATTTCTTTCTATTTCTGCAGTACTTGAAGAGCAATTACTGACTTGATATTGTACAGGACACACCATGTAAATAGTAAGTTTATATTATATTATCGTATAATGTATAAATTGCTAGGCTCACTGCATTGGAATAGACATTTTTCTCGCCATTATTTATATTTCACATCTACTATGGTGACTCAATTTTTTTTCGTATTTGTAACTTTAATTAATAGTAAATGAAATTATACCCGAAAAGCTTTTCTTCATACAAAAATTATATCCTATTATCATATTGTATTATATGCTGGCGTCGTTGTTACAGGAACTCAATTCCTAGCTTTTCCCAAAGTTTAGATACAAAAAACACCTTGCACCCGTTTTCAACTTCATCACTACTGTTGAACCTCGGTCCATGTTGGAAATCAGCCATGACCCGGTGAGTATAGTAATCTTACGGTGTAATGTCTGGAGTGTAAGCAAGTTCATGCAGTACTTTACTCCGCTCCTCCAAGTTCTTCAATTTCTCAAGAAGTTTACGTTTGGTCACATAGCCTTTTTATGCTGGTGCACTCTCATGCTGTAAGAGTTCGTGTCTTCGATTGACCAATACCAGAGTGCAGAATTATAAAGCAGCATACACTCAGCTTCAGTTGTTCAGAATAAAGGTGTGGGTCCAGAATATGCGAGGGAAGCTCAAAGTGCAACACACCCTGGTTATTTGACCAAACCGCCCTTTCTGACAACGGGTTCTGAAGCCCGACCGGAAGGAAGTCGGTGAATTACGAAAGTACATCCATTTTCATCCCAAGTTCGACATAAAAACGGACATATTAAGGATTTGCCAGCTGTAGTTTTAAAATGATCAAAATCGTTGAGCCTGAACATTGGTCAGTTATTGAAGAACGTTTTGACAACGTCTTTTCGCAAATGCTAGCTGATGGGAGTGTCGACTGTGAAGGACCAAGATTTACCGACAACCTACAAGTGTCTGTCCTTGACTGTTTATTTTTCAAAATTTCAAGCAAGTCTTCTTCTTTCAAAACAGACTGTCTCCCTGGCCATGGTTTGTTTTCGAGGCCGTTATCTCCTTCCCTGGAAAGTCATAATTTCTTTTTAGCTTCGCCTTCCACATCATTAATTACTCTTGGTCCGGCCCTTGCACTCAATCTTTTTTTTTTCTCTCCACAGTTATCGTAAAATGCCTCAAATTGCAATTTTATTACCGCTCATTATCAAAGCAGTAGAATTATGAAAATAAAAACAATGCTTATATGTTAGATACGAAAATAAGAATAGACATTTCAACAACGATTGTGTATCTAATTATTAATATCACGCGAGGACACAATTTACCAAATACCATCAATGAATATCCGATAAAAAAAATTGATTTAACCTGGTATACATTTGTAATTCATCCATGCATTGAATATTGATGTCACATTTAGGCTAGTACTTCCGCTACGTATTTAGAGATTCTGGATAGAATACATTGAAGAATTTACAATGTTATTGGTCATAATTCAGCATTACGACTTTGGTTCGTTTACCAGGGTCATAACGTAGCTTCTCTGTGCAATTTCTATAAATATTTTCATGGTAATTATTCGGATGAGTTTTAATGTTTGGTTCTTAGACGTAACCAATTTAAGAGCAGACCAGATCTCATCCTTTTGCATTTTCAAATTTCTAGTTGTAACTGCATATTTTATTGTCTCTCACATTTCACACGTGGAAACCTCTTCCGGTTTCTTACTTTCATGGCAAATTTGATCTTCAAAAATTTATTTTATAATATCAATCGTTAACATCTATCTACTTTTATTGTACTCTCTCATTAATATTTTGTTTTTCTTATATTATTTCACATTCAGGAACCAACTTAGGTTTTAATGTCTTTGTTTCCTTGCTTAGGATGGAATTATTAAAATTATATCAATTTCATATTTATTTCTAGATGTACATTGCTTCCATGTTCACATGAATCTGTTTCTTAAAGAAGCATTGAAGAATATATAAAAGAAGTTATTAATAGCATAAAAATTATAGCACATAATCACTCGTGTTTATTTTTACATTATCGTGAGCTTTACGTTGTATCAATATATACATAGCCTTCAGAATAAACAGTTAATATTTAATATATTTGGCTAAGAGACTTCCGTTATAATTCCTATTTTGCTGATATTTCTTGAAGGCTAATAAAATAATACATTAAAACAATTGTTGTAATAGAACCTTAACAATAACATCGGATAATGTAATAATGGAATTATTCAATAGAGTTCGGTAGGAATAAAATACGGAAATTTCATTGTTGTGTTTTTATTATGTTTTCCTTTCCGATTAATATAGGAAAGATAAATAGAATCTTGTGGTTGCTATCATGATTTTATACAACGATAAACGTAACCATTTGCTAAAAAATTGTGTGTGTTATATGACACAAAGAAAAATATGTTTCCTTAATCGGGGAGTTGCGAGGCATTGCGACTTTATATTTACATATTGCAATGTGAGACTGAAAGAAATATTATATATATATATATATATATATATATATATATAGATAGATAGATAGATAGAGAGAGAGAGAGAGATAGAGATAGAGAGAAAAGTGATGGCTGCTAACTGCAAATTTCTGATGATATTAACTCAAAGAAAATAATAGACAAAACATCTACCTCCCTTCATCAGTTTGAATTTTAACAGATTGCAAAGACTACTCATTTTCTTTGCTATTATTCTCGAAATGAGAACACACCCTTTCATACACTCTTTGCCTTACCATATATATATATATATATATATATATATATATATATATATATATATATATATATATATATATATATATATAGCGACACATGTGAAGACTGTGGTCCAGCTCATGCCAAACACGGTGTATCATGTCTTGTTTAAAATTTTCCAACGCCTCAGTAATTCTCTGTTTATGTTCCTCCAGGCTTGCTGGATAAGCAAGGGGATATTTCCTGCATTTTCACATAAACCCATCGAAAAAAATACTGACATGGTCTCAGACCAAGGAACGCGGTAGCCATTTCAACAATTCGATGTCATTGTCAATGGCACGCCCGATCCATCTTCCTGGTGGAATCTCATTGACATAAGTTCACATAGTCAACTTCCAGAGAGGCAGCGCCGCATCCTGTTGAAAAATGAAGTGTTCATGCTCATTAGCCATGAGCTCATCAAATAAACACTTGTAACGCATTTTCAGATAATGATTCCCTGTCACGTTTCCCTCAAAGAAAAACGGTCCATAAAGACGAAAAAATTAAATATTCACATTTGTTAGTTTTTACACATTTTCCGAAAATTATTGTTCATTATTTTAAGACAGAGTATATCAGCGTGATAACAAAATGAATAAAAATACAACAGAAAAAAAAACTATTCTTAGACGAGGGATTTCGTTCTCTGAGGTACATTCGGCTTGATAAAGTCACTTAGAGGATGAAATGCATCATCTAAGAATAGTTTACATATATATATATATATATATATATCTCCGATTCCTCAATCCATGCTGCTATCCATTACTCCAACGTGCCTAATACCCTTGGGAAATGTGTGAATCCTCTTCTCCCTCCAGCTATGGGTAAATAGCAGGACAGACTGTGTTCTATAGCCTTGGATGGCAACTGGTCTAGGAGAAGGACGACTCTGAATTCAAAACCTGCGGAGGGTCGTTTGGGAACCTTGTGGCACTTAGTGCACCAGGTCTCTGAATTCGGCCCTTCAAAAAGTCTGGCTGGTCTTGCACGAAACCTTCCCCATTATAATCAAATCTCATGTGCTGCTGAGGGGCTGTCAGTTTCCTAGGAACTGATCTGCTTGACCCTCATACATTGAATTCAACGGGAGAGTCGATATATATATATATATATATATATATATATATATATATATATATATATATATATATATATATATATATATATATAAAATAACCAAAATGTAGAAGGGCTTAGTGTGCTGTGTGAGTTATGACTAGGGTAGAGATTAACACGACCATAAGACGTCATATCCGGGGAGTATATAATTGCAATTTTAGCCCTGTGCAAACGAACTTCCCGATGACATCAGCTCTATCTACGCTGACGAACCGACCATTTATTTCTGCTTCGATACTATGGCCGCTCCATTGGACAAGTTCAAAATGGCAGCAGATGGACTAAACATCCTCAAGACCGACGTGAACTGCGAAAAAAGGATGCCTTGCCAATTCTAACGACTCCAAAACTTTTCTCTATTAATTATCTGAGAGACACCTCTCTGCCTTTCATCAGCATTGCGGATTCAATCCTCCCTGAATGTGACTCATTGTGCCTTCTCGGGCTAACGTTCTCAACTGGCATGAAATGGAAAGCCTATATCGAATCCATTTCTAGGTCAGCTGCTAAGAAAAACACACACACATATCTATGTGTCTGTGTGTGTGTGCGTGCGTATTTTTTTTAGCGTAACTTATATAAATATTTATATAATAAACAAGGAGACTTTTTAACTAAATGAAATATTGAATGCAGTGGCAAAATATGACCAACTCTTTGTCGGAGACTAGTAACATTTACAGCTTTTTAGCACTTAAAAAGCAGATGACTATCATCAAATTATAATCTCATCATTCTCCTCAGCTGAACGCTATCACTGACTCATTAGTAACACCGTTACACAATAATGTAGGCTCAGTGTCAAACTGAGACTTGACAAATTATATTAAATTTGATTATTTTTGTCAACACATTGACTAAGAATCCTATTAGGCTTCTTAAATGGCGGTGATTCGTACTGACTCCATTTGTAAAAAAAATAGTTATGGAGAGATATTATTTTCAAGCGGCTGTAATTACACGTGTTAAAAATATATATTGCAAAACATCATGGTTTATGTAGATATATATCTTCCGTTAAGGTCTCGGCATTCTGCACAACTCAAACATATTCAAAACTTTCTGTACTCTGGGTTAAAGTGTATATTTCAGTATTATCACTATCATTTCCGTCATCTCTATGTTAAATATTTCTTTTAATAAACCCACTTCATATTCATGACTTAATTTTTAACAACCAACGGGTTTCCAACCAGGGCTAAAAGAGAATAACATTAAAAAGAGGAAACCCAAATAGTTCGTAATGTACGCTATGCGAAAACATTGACCTTGAGAGGTTTTTTTTTTATTCGAAATGATTCAAAATGGGTAAATAGAAAAAAAGTAAATTAAGAATTGCTTCTGTTATAGTTACATCATTCAAATATTTTCAGTACGCTACTATACTGTATAATAATACTTAACTGCCACATACCTAGTATGCTTATCATCTTTCAGTTGCGTCCTTGTCTTCGGGCAAAGTTCAATTCAGTTGTGTATCATACCGACAGAGACACAGCTGGGAAAATACTGTGAGGTGCCCGGTATTCGGGAAGAGTTGCCCGCGGCCGTACCCAGCCGATTGCTAAAGGGACGGGAGATTGTAGATATACGGATGCCATTGCAACCGACGGTTGTTGGGGTGAGTAATCTTTGGCCCTGGCCTGTATATACGCGTTTAGCCTTTCTACATGAAACCCAACATTGTGTCACATCAAGTCTCAATGTGGAGATGTGGCAAAATATTGCTATATTCCAGAAACAATTATTACTATATAAGCATTTTTTAAGTATATATGATTATTTAAGTTTCTAGAAATAGTTTTACACAAAAAAAACACATTCGTATAATGCATGAAGTAGCATTTAGTCACAACTTCACATTTAACGACCAAATCCTTTAGCGAGCAATGCGTTAGATCTTGACCGGTCGCTAAGTGAGGAATGAGTGTTTTTATATAGTAAGAAAGAGAGAATATTTCAGGCTAACATTCAGTAAAGAATGAACAGATAACATATTCCTTGTTTGTGTATCTTTGTCACTTATATTTTGGGTGAAACACAGACGTCTGCGCTTTTTTATCTCACAATTTATTCCCGCAGAAAATAAACACATAGACGCAATTATCCCTCAGGGTAAAGATAGATTCACTTTCCTCTACCCACAAAGAAAGAAAAATATAATATATATATATATATATATATATATATATATATATATATAATATATATTAAATGAACTTCGATTGTCTACCTTTAATTTCGGATTTACTCGCGAAAGACTGAAAACACATATTTGCCAAATTTGATAAGCTCCTGGTGACACGCCAAGCCCCCGTAGTTGCTTGCCGATAATAGTTTCATTTTCTTGCTACCTGATTAAACCAGGCTTTGTTTGTCAATATATATATATATATATATATATATATATATATATATATATATATATATATATATATATATATATATATATATATATATATATAAAACTTTCGTGTGTTTATGTGTTGCGTTCATTTTACTTGTGGCATAGAAAATATTTTTTACGAGGAAATGCTACATCGGTAGACAAGAATTTATAATATTAAAAAATATATCAATAAGTAATTTCAATTTTCTAAACTCTTTGAATTTCCATTCCTGATTTTAAAATATACCCATTTAGTGTATATAACCTAACATGAAAGTTTAAGTGTATTGGTTCGAAGGCTCTCAGCAGAGTGGAGATTAACCGGGAGATGGTAACTACAGCGAGTATTGAGAGACTACAGTCAAAATCTGTGCATGAGACTGAACTACAGCCAGAAAATGAAGTCATTCATGGCAGTGTATATTCGTGTGGAGGGTTTACTAGGCTGGTAGAGAAATCCCAGTGAATTCTATTAGAATGGTAATGGGTGACCGTTTGTACGAGTCTTGTTCTCACTGGGCCGTAATGGTCTGCTTTTTAATTCAGTTTCTGATATTGTCTTAGATTGGAACCCAAATGAATGACAATTCATAAACAAAACATTCTTGACAACAAAAACAGACCGTTTCACTGGACCATTTTTTTGAATATATTCATACTGAATCCAATGTCTATGCTATACTACTGAACATTAATTTTATTTAGTACCTAGAATATTGCATATTATATGATATTGATTTTTTAAAAAATGGTACTCTGAAACTATCAAGACCGCGGCCATTTACATCAACATCATATGATATTGACTTAAAAAAAAAACAACCAAAAAACAACAAAAAAAAAACAACATTATATGCTCTCATGGAGGCAATTAAAAATCTTCATTGTGCGATAAAATGCTATCTCCAAAGAATTAATGGTGTATATGTTCAGAGTCACGCCTCAATTCTTCAAATATTGAGATAAAGATGGTTAATAATGTAAAAAAAAAAGCATCCGTTTATTCTAGTAATAACATCTATTAAATGTCTTATCTGCGGGACCTTCTCATAAAAAGTCGAGTGAAACATAAAACTGGAAAGCTGTTATTATGTTTATACATAATTATGTTACTACACTATTATGTTTCTAAAATCTATACTTTGACGATGATCATTATTGAATTATCTTCCTTTCTAATTTCTGTGTGAGCATCACAACAGATTTTCTAAAATTCTCTCACGTTAAACATGAAAAAAACAACCAACACTTCCTTTTAGAGAGAGTGATGAGTTTAGTTTTATTGTTTTTCCTTACCAATGGCAGGCTCTCTATAATTTTGCATAAAAATATGCTATTCAGATTTTTAAATTATTTTTTACCATTAATAATTTGTATATCTTTTATCATATTATTCAAATTGAATGTTTAACTAGATTGATGTAAATTATCATTAGCAGGGAAAATAATTATTATAATAAAAAAAAAACCTGGAGGGTAAAAATTTTATTATAATGTGTTCAAAACTCATTACAAAAACAAAAGATGTCTAAATCCAAAGATGGTATTGAAAAGTTAATCGATAACAGTAGAAATAACGGTAACATCGTATACTATATTTAAATGCAGGAACAGCTACAATGCAACTATTATTATGAATGCAATATTACCTTACACTCAGAACATGTTTCCTCTCGATATTTTTATTCATTATTCAAAGTTTCAACGTGTTTAATAATCTCTACTTGCGATGATAACACATGTAACGATTTAAATCTTTTTTTTACTAATAGGTCGAAAAAGATGACTAATTGGATAAAGAAATATATTTTAAAAAAAAAATTATTATTATTATTTTATATATTAAGTATTATGCAAAGTAAATATACAGATTGTTCCTAAAGTCTTATCCCTCCTACCAAAAATTAATGAGAACAACAGAATAATAAGTTATAAGTAATGCAAAGCACATGTACTGAATTCAGTTTATTCAATTTCATTGACGTTGTCAGACATTAGGAAGCTCTGTATGAACCCCATCTTCGTGCAGGATCTCGTGTCAGCCATCTGAAAATGAAAATTATTTTGCATACAGTGACAAACCTTTCGGACCTCCGTGGTGAATTGTGAAATACTTGATAAAAATTGCAGACTCTATAATAGATATTTTAGATCAAAAAATAAAACAAATTAAAATAAAATAAAAATAATTGATAATTAGTAATTCATAGAGGAAGAAATCGAAAGAAAGTTTTGCAACGTTTTATTAAAACTCTAAATGCATTATTAATGATTTTGAACTTGAAAATATATGTTGTAAGTTTTATTAAATAAGCACCCCATGTTAAGTAGTGGCTTTTTTCTCTAAAGTAATGTCTGCTTTATGCTCGCTGTCTTTTCTGATTTCCAAAGTTATTCAGATGAAATATAAACGTAATCTCTCGGATCATGATTTCAATGTAATTATACTTGCGTTGAGTATGAGCGAGTATCGAAATTATTATCCCTGACGAAAGTGAAATGAGCATGCGAAGATCAAATCTCGGCATGCGCAATGGAAAGACATGGTTTTATTTTTCCTTCTCTTCACATTTAGTGTTAATTAACAAAGTAGACCGACCTGATTTGGCTTACGGCTACATCATCTTGAAACATTGGTTCCCGTATGCTCACCGAAATTAAGCAACATCGAGCCTGGTTATTAACGAAAGGGTGACCGCTTCATCATGCTAGGTATGTTTAAAGTTTGAATGTATGGATTTTTTATTTGGAGTGCCAAGTTCCAATTCAAGTTTGGTTCGTTGTATTCATTCACACGCAAGTCCTTTTGGAAATGGTAATCGCTTCCACTCTCAGCTATGGGATAATATCACTTTTATCAATAAACTATTATTATCTTCAAAAATAAAATAACATTTAATACAAAAAATGTTTAGACTTTGGTATTAAATAGCCCATAGATTTTGATATGCTACTAAGCCAAAAATGAGTACAAAAACTAAAAACAGCCTCAAATCCTTAACCTTTAATGTCAAGAATGAAATCTCTGAATTCAAACCGTAGGAATGTCAGCGGAAATTCACAACAGTTCGCGTGTTATAACAAAAATGAGTTTATGACTTGAACACATTAGGCATTAAAAAAAAGATCACTCGATTAATTTGAAATTTTTGTTCAACATGGCTTTTTGCCTTGTTCCAATGTTAAACCCACTAAATAATCAGATTCAATAAGCACATGTTTACTTTTAACGAAACAGCAGGTTTTGTAAATTCTACTGAATAAAAATATTCGAAACTTCCAACTATGCTTTTATATTGTAATGGCTATTGTATATGGAGAAATCACAGGTCAACTATAATGTCTCCTCCAACGAATTTTATTTGAAAGTTTGGGCGACTGTTTCATTTATCGATCTGCTTACTACAGTCTGTATTTCTTTTTATAATTTAGATCATCCTCATATGTGATGTTGTTCTATTCACTATGATCAATTTTACAGACGCCTATTATTTTTTGTCAAGTGTAATGTTTTTTCCATGTTCATTTTCATTGAAAAAAAAAAGAGTAGAAAATTGGAGAGTTTCCCAACTCTTAAAAAAAATCTATGTCTGAACTAACAAAATCATTTTCGCAGTATTTTTCAATGACCCGTACATTAATGGCGCTTAGCGACTGCAAATTTACGCTAAATTGTTCAACAATCAGGTTTAACTGCTGCCAATACTATTACGCTGAGAAAGATTTGCCAGCCAATAATGGATGTTTTATCAGATAAAATTCATTCCACTAATTCTGTGTTTCAAGTGATATACGCGTAGTTTAAGGGATAGCGGCACGGAATGAGATATCCGAGAACCGCGTCCAAATTGCAGTCGGGTTCATTACGTACTTTTACACGCAAATAATTTTGAGAAAGTTATGCATCCATTGCTTCTCTCCAGGTGGGGATAGAATAGTAGTATCTGTAAAATTCCTTATTATCTCCCGAATAAAAGTATTAATGGAATATTTATTCGTAAAGTAATGTTTACTTATAATTCAATATATGTTTCAGATTTTTAAAAAATAATACTCAAAAAGTGGTGATAATCCGAAAAAAAAACCCCAACAAATCAAAAACTTCAGTTTAAAGAGAGAGATGTATTTGCTTTGATTTGATAGATTTGCTGAACACTGAAGCCACAGTTAACATGATGAAAATCGGCAAAAGTATTTTTAGAAGTAAAATTACTATGATTTTTGCAATTAAACAAAAATGTCGTGTTTAGTTGAAATTAAATGACAAAATGTCTGATTAGCATGCATTTCCTATAAATAAAATGATATTGTTATATTACCAAAATTAAGCATCAAATTCCAACTATGTATTGGAGAGGACAGAAGATAGTAGCTATATAAAGTTAATACACTTATAAAGCAGATGATAGAAAATAGTACAAAGAAATCCAAAGACACACAGGAATAGAAAATATGTCTTCCAAGACTGAAACAAAGCAACATAAAAACAGGAAAAAGTATCATTAAGAGGGATGGATTGCTGTGTAATACCAATCTTCCTATACTGTTGTGAATGATGGATAATTTTCTCACTGATGAAGAGAAAACTTGAGTGAAATGAAGCATGCTGGGAATACTAAACAGAGAATATGACTAATAAGCGAATTTTTACTTAAAATCAAAAGTCCTTAAATTAAATTCATTCGACAGATAATGTGAAAAGTGGATTTTGAATATTTCACACTCACAAGATTAAATTTAAGAGACAAAGGAGCAAATATCGAGTAAATTACCTGATGAACATGTGTTAATAAACAGCAGGTGTATAAATAGGCAAAGATGAAAAAATATTCCATAAGAAGTTGTGGAGGGCCATGATCAATAATGTCGTGAAAGATCCCGATATATGTAGATGAATGGGGAATAGTGTGGGTGGAATTTCCTTGTTTTAGATTGAAAATATATATTTCGTCTATCTGATGTCTCACGTTCATTTTTTTTTCTGTAACTACGTGTCATCTCTATATTTCTGAGATGAGGTATTTTAATTATTTACTCTATTGACATACTTCGAGCTGTTGTCCTCATCTTCACTGCCATATTCACGGCGTTTCTCTCGTAGTCAGCCCCAGGCTGCTTCATGTGGTGTATATTGAAATTTCGAACCGAATCTTTTATTTTGCCCAGGGTACATTGTTTTAATTCCACGTGTCCTGCCGTTCCACCATATCTCGCATTTAGTAATGATGACATAACTCCCCATGTTTTTATTTTATTTTATTTTCACCTGTGCTGTGGCCAGGTATTGATTTCACGAATATTCGGTCCAATCAGTTTTGAAACTACTTCAACCAATGTTTTTATCCATGTATACTCGGGAATATTAATGAGTGACTTATTGGGAACTATAAATCTATCTCTCCCTATATATCATAATTATTAACAAAAAAAAAAATGATTCCTTCGCTACATAAGATTTTTCAATTTAAAAAACAAGAGTAAAAACCTCAATATATTTATGAAATTAAATTGAAATAAAATATCAAGCCCTGTTTCATTCTTAAGCGCAAATTTAGAAATAACCAATCTTGAAATTTACGCATCTTCATAAGCATGTTCATTCACAAAATTAATTAAGATGGAAACGTCTGGGGCGACTATTGTGTACAACATGATCTCTTAACGTTTTACTTTCTGATATATTTTCTGCAGTTAACGAACATTTCGATATTTGTGTTTATTTATGTACGATCATTTTGTAATTTGTCGTGCTTTCTTGTATTTTTGATTATCTGACATGATATATATATATATATATATATATATATATATATATATATATATATATATATATATATATAATGTACGTATTGTTAATATTTGGGAACTCTTCTAAAACTTGCAATGCATATAATGTTTTAATATGTACATTATATTTATTCCAGTGTTTGTCATTACACGGTATTATGGTGGGGAGCAAGCTTCGCCAGTGTATAAAATCACTCATGACATACATCTGCAATTGCCTCTCGCAACTAAGACCAGTTCCAACACGGATTGGGAGTGACAGCAGATAACTGGCACCTCACAAGCAACTAATTCAGGTAGATGTAGCTTGTAGGCTAGTGACAACAGTGCACCTAGCATTAGAGATATCCCGATTTTAACTTGAGGTCATATCCAAACAAGGACAGGGCTATGGTAATAAATCCTGACAGAAGTTTCGGAGAAGATCCCGAAATGTGATTGGCTATCCATTTTGACAACCTTCCGGCAATACCTGTAGACACATGGTCCTCAAATCCAATATCTTTATTTTATGGGATCTTTTCAGTATAGCCATGAGATGCAACATGTTTTCTGGCCAAAGCACGGCTTCTATATACCATCACACATACCTGCATCTTAGCGTATCTCTCCAGTTTTATCACAAACCAACTGAATTCATATCATAGAATCTTACCATTATCTAACGAATTAAACTATTGACTTCTTGAAATATAGTACTACGAGAAAAGCAATTATGATATGTTATATTCTTATGGTTGCTGCACTCTTGAGCATTTGAAGTGTTTGTGCTACTATCTTCGTTCAAAGGTTCACATTTATCTATGTGCAAATAGATGTGATATATCACGTCCCACACCCGTTCAAATCACAGGTGATGACCTTAAATTTGAACATTGACTTTTTCATTGTCAATTTTTTTCCGCCCTGTCTGATTTTTCAGAAAACACTGCTCACAGCAATACTGTGTCATCAGGGAATAGTATATTTAATTGTGCTAGATGGATTTTTTTTACAAAACAACAACCCGTCAAATGCTCTATATTCTACAGGGTAACTAGCCAATCTACACAGTGTAAAAGTTAGATGTAGAATACAGTATAAATGACAAAGACTCCTTGCAGTTTTACACATCTACCATCCTGTCGTGCATTAAATACTGTTGCCATATCTGGTCTGTATCTCCCGCTATTCATCTCGAGGTTCTTGGAAAAATCCAAATGAGGATCTGCAATGTAAACGACCCTGACTTTGTATATCGACTTCAGTTACTTTCTAAAAGAAATGTTTCGGCTTTCACCTGACTTTACTATAATTATTTTCATGGCAACTGCTCTGACGAGCTTTTTTTCATTGGTGCCCCGCTTATATGATGATAGGCGTCCATTGGCGTGTTGTTCACACCGTTTTACTGTTAAAATAGTTATATATGACCATTACTTTTACTTCAGAAGTTTATTTACTCGAACTTCCCGACAATAGTACTACTATCCGTGTGATTGTACCCTAAAAATTACAATCTTCAAAAATTTAAATGTAACGTCAATCGCCATCTTCCGTTGTCTTGAATCCCGTTCGTCTTTTATTCTTTTCTCAATCCCAATACCC
Organism: Acanthosepion pharaonis; assembly: GCA_903632075.3. NCBI lineage: Eukaryota > Metazoa > Mollusca > Cephalopoda > Sepiida > Sepiidae > Acanthosepion > Acanthosepion pharaonis. Next base: position 852,670 of record CAHIKZ030005616.1, read on the forward strand.
AGGCTTTTTTAAAACTTTCCCTCTCTATAACCGCAGCGACTCTTTTGGGATGAAATGATTAAAATATATATATTATAAGCTGCCAAAAAGGAAGCTACTTATTTTTTTTTTTTTTGTAAACATCGTATTCAGTATATAAAACATAATTTTAGTTATGTAATTTCTCATATGCAAACTATTGATGTTACTAACGCGACAATTCCTTATATTTTAATTTGACAAATGTAAAATACTGAAAAGAAATAATTTTTAAAATCAAAGAAGTCTGCTCAAACGATATTGCAACGCGTCTCCACTACAATTTTCAAAGATAATTTTCATCGCGGTAACGTCACATTCCAAAATTAGGCGAAAAGTGTATTATTTACATTATGTACATTTGTATTAATATATTCATCGTTGTTGCCTTTAGGTCATTGTGCCTCGCACCTGCTTTCTTCAATTTTTCTATTACCCGGATGACAGATAATCACCTTCTCCGGAACTGGATCAACAGATACCTGACAACGACCAGAATTCAATGACGCGGGCATTAGTTCGAAAAGAAATATTTTAGTCATAAATTCTGATTACAGATTCGAACATAAGAAAAATGCTTTATTACCCCACAAAATGCTTTATTACGTTAAATTCAATTGGAGATTTTTTTTTCTTCCGAACAGATACATTACACAACTAACTGTCGGCAAACAAATATAATTACTTACGAAGCGCTACTCATACCTTGGGAATTACAGTGATTTATTTTATTCATTAGAGAGACAGGTCTTCAGGGAACACAATTTTCAGTAATCACGAATATCGATATTAAAATAAGAAAACGAAACCTTGTTTCAATTTTAATTCTGTAGCCAATAATAAACAAATTCTTATGAATAAAAATGACCAAATCTCATCTGCGACTCTTCACAGTCTAGGAGGTTAAAAGTACTCTATTTTATTTATCACATGTTTCGTAATAGAGTAAAAATCTAACAGCATTTAATGAAATTAGTTTAAAAGAAAATTGCTTGCTGACAGAAAAAGGAAATTTAATTTGTAAACAAAATAAGATAATCAGTTTAAATCAACTAGTGATTCTTTTCAGCAAAAAATAATTTAGTGCTAACCAAACAGCATAGATTGAGATTTTTCTTTCAACTAGATACGGCGTGAAACAATTCTAAACATGAGGTTGCAAGGTAATGCCATGTCTCAGACTATGAAAAAACACAGCTATGTTAGCAGTCCCATAATCAAATCTACTCATTCAAATACTAATAGTAATGTTAGTCGCTTCACTATAAGAAAATATTTGGAATTCATTGATCGAGAAGCCAGATCAGATGAAAGTTATAAACTATATCTCTTAAAATATTTTTTCAAGACATAATTTCTCAAGTTTATTAGCTGTTATTGCTTTTTTCAGTATTGGTGAGGGGTTTTCAAACCTAACTTTTTTATTTGAATTAGTTTGGAATACCAATGTCTTGATTATGTCATTATTTTCTCGTCGACTTATATGTGCCATCCATTTTACTTGTTGCAACTCTTGTTAGTAATAAACGGTTCTGTTTCTATTATTTCGCACATACCTTGGTTTGTAATTCTGCAGCGATAGTCAAAGAAGTCTCAGAATCTTCGCTTGTTCAAAACTTGATTTTAGAAAGCCATATTTATTCTTTTTAATACAGAAATGTGACACATGGCCAAAGTGGGGATTGGGGAAAGGACGGTCTTCTTCTGTCTTAACTATAACTTATCTAGCTGCAAACACTGGCCCAATCGTACGAACAATATTCCGTACACCAAAACCACACATTCATACGTACCTTTCTTACTACAATCACCATAATATCTCCTTGTCTCTATGAAAATACTAGCTAGTCCCCATATATATAATTTCATTGTCTGTGTGTAGAGGGGATGGGAATAAAACGACAATTCTAAAAACTAGTCCCAATGAGTATTTCCAATATGAATACAAAAATTATTTACAAGAAACTAAAGAAAATAAGATTAGTAATAAAACCCGCACAATCACTAAATGTGGCAGAAACATCAGTTCACTGTCCGAAATCAATGTGGGACTATAATAGTATAAACATTCATTCATCACATGCACTCACACTGACATGCACTCATTCAGACACAAAAACAAATACGAAAAAACAACTCATGCGATACGAAAAGCGCCCAACATCCACCAGCAAACTGATATCACTGACAACCTAACGAGAGAGGGGATGGGGAAATAAACTGAAAGAGAAATAGGGGCAGAATAAAAGGGGCCAATGAGCATACATACCCCAGCTAAGTTAAATGAAAAAGGAAACTAAAGAATAAAATTAAACCTAAACTAGCCTTATTTCGGGATGGGTTGCACACGTTCAACCCAGGAAGAGCAATATTCTGATGCCTAACCGGCATCAATGTGCCACTTAAGGTCAGCACATTTCACATGACACTAACGCGCCAGATTCACCCACCTTTTGCTGAATTCTGAGGAAGTGAGCCGCCGCCTTTCCGTCCTAATCTTGACTTTAAGCCGATGCTTATAGTACACGATCAGTTGGGAAGAATAGAATCGCATAGAATCCCTTCTGATTTGTCGTCCAAATCACGACTCTCATAACGCCTAGCAAGCAGTGGAACACATAGTTCAACCTTCGTCAGCGCCGGTGCCACATTGCTATAAACGGAAGCGGCCACAAGGACAAAGAACTTTCTCTGCAGCATGCGGACCATGAGGGCTTCAACAAACTTGCACAACGGCTCTACCAGCCTGCAATGAAAGAAGGCTTGACCCAAGGTCTCGACCACCCCACCACACTTGATCTTAGAAAGCTGTGGTATATAGCTGACCGTTTAGCTATTTCTGAACTTAATAAGTGACATGCATGACATCTATATGAAAATACCGATCTGACGAGGCTATTTGTGACTCAGGTTTCCATGTTTATGTTTTGGGCGAATCTACTTCAGGACAGCCTAGTCTATGTTCAGTTTCTTGATTCCGTATAGGAAATGTGTTATAACTGATACATACGCCAAGGTGTTTGAATTGTTTTCTATTTACTAATTTTCTATTCTCAATTTTATGATGGATTAATGGTAGGTGTCATTACTACTTTAATTCTAATTCCAGATCATAGTTTATTTTTTGGAAAATTTATTTTTAGTCCTACTTTCTGGAACACTTATAAAAGGATATTCAAGCTGAACGAAAATAATATGAAAAGCTCCACTGGGAAGTACTATAAAATATATACAGTTTATTGCAGGTAAGAAATAAGAAAATGAATTAAGATTGTCAAAAAAAATTACATTTTCAAGGATCGAGATTATTGAGCGGAAATATACATTAAAAGTTATTTATAAAGATGAATAGCTTCATTTCCTATTTGCCGACAAATTAGTACAAAAAAAGTATCGTTCTATAACAATAGCTGCAAAGAACGGTAACTGATAAATGGAAATAAGTGAAATCTCTTGAAACATACTACGACTTACTGTTAGGACACCTCGGCGTTGTGTAATGGTTAGCAAGCTTGTCTTGCTAGATGAGGTACTACAGAAAAGTGTGTTCGATCCTCAATATGTTCCCATACATTCGGCCTTGTGTCACATCTAAGCTACGCTTGGATAATCGCTACTACGACAACATAAATCCTTACTGTCCTGTACGCTTTGTCATAGCTGAAAAGTGGTTGGGTGGCGAATTGAAATTCAAGGTTAGAATTATGCATTCGCTTTTACATAAATGTATTTGGAAATTCATGGATCGATCACCACCACAAGTTAGGTATTGATAACAGACTGGATACTGTTTCTTTAAATTGACAATTTGTCAAGAAGTGACAAAAACCGGTTGACTACGGCGCTAAAAACACCAAACTTTAAAATCCTCCTTCCTTCGGAAGCCATAGGAACAACCTTGAATAATGAGGCTCCGTTCCTATACGCAGCAGTAGAATCCACAGATTTAAATATAAAACATTGGCTATCTTTTAAAAAAGATGATTGCTGAAATTTGCAGCTGAGAAATGTGCCTCTTATTATAAACATGAATTTTTTTTACCAGAATTCATTTTATCAACTGTTATTGATTCATATCAAAGTTTTTCTCCAAATATGTAACATAGTATAAAATTCGTTGCTGTTCATTCTTTCAGTACTGTTCCCTTGTTGTCACTAAGACTTAGAATTAGGCTTAGTCGGGAAAAGGTTAATACTGAAAGTTAAATAATTCTGTCGACTTGCAAGTGTCGCTAATTTGATATTTTGTGACGGTTAGTGTATCGGTATAGGTTCGTGACGATTGTATCAATGACCGTGTTTTTAAAGCTCGTTCTCCGCTCATAAAGTGTCCGCGCTACTTTTCATTCCTCATTAAACGAGCGCCATTCTCTACGAAATTCTTTGCGCTTCCGCCCCTGCAATGTTATCTGTTTATCAGGTACCGTTAAAATTTGGGCGTGTTAAATGGCATTTCTGACTATCAGATACGGGTATTTTCATTGGAAGCAGTGAATAGGGAGTAATTTAATTCTTCTATACATTTTCTACTACATGTTTTTTTTTATTATTATTTGATAACACACATGAATTTGGGGAAAGAGTTAGCGAGCTAGCACTATGATAATTTCTGAGAAGAAGAATGTACTTATGCCGCTGGCAGATGCATTGTTGCATTGAAAGTCATAAAATGCATTCTGACATAGTGAAACTTCTAACGTATTCTCAGATATTTTGCTGTTATTTTTTTTATTTCACTCCTTCTGCCTGTAATCTACATAGAGATGCCATTTTCCTACCTTTTCAATTTTGTATGTCTCCTGCATAATATTTTTGTTCTGTGCACGCGCTTAATATACTCACTTCCCGACTCCGTTCTATAGTGGTTATTTCCTTACTGTGATTGTCACTTTCAAAAGACAGTATTGCCTTTGTGTTTATAGGTCATGTGCAAGTTGGAAATGATCAATTTATAAGATCCTTGCATCATTCAGAATGGGAGAATACCATGTACTGTGTAATATATTTGTACATTTCACACACAGACAGGCACACAGTCATAAACATACATATACCCGTGTATATATATATATATATATATATATATATATATATATATATATATATATATATATATATATATATATATATATATAAACTTAACATGTGCTATATTTATGGGTTAATGTCCTCAATATCGGAGACAGAGCGTGCGTAAATATAAAAGTGAACATAGAAATCAACACTTAGAGGCGACTGTCTGTTTCATGCTAGATGCAATCGTCAGGCGTCAGGTATTGACTTCTCTGTTCATTTATATATATATATATATATATATATATATATATATATATATATATATATATATATACTGATGTGGGGGCCAAAGTTGGGACCACACAGAAGTAAAACACGGATTAGAAGTAAGAAAGACATATTAACAACAGGTTACAGAGATATTGTAAGCGGAGAATACTATATCACTCTCTATGTCACTCTCTAGAGTGCTATGTCGCCTACATAATATAGACCTGGAAGAGTCTATTGTGTAGGTAGTTTCTGGTCTCACAATATCCCCCTTCCAAGGAGTTTTCTTTTTGAAAAGGAGAGAAAAAATAAAACTGTTAATACTTTTTCCTCTTGGGATTTACGTCGAGCGGTTGAGTAAATTTCCTTTTCCTTCCTGAGCGTCGCACTTCAGGAGAGACTTGGGGCATGTCGAGATCGAACTAGAGATCTTGATGCGTGAGCCACAGCTTTTCGCGAACCGTCTGACAGTTTATGTAATATGCAAGCGCCTATGCCGTACAAGCTTGCATCACTTGCGACTATAATGTCGAGACTAGGGTCGTAATGGGTGAGGGAGAAGTCCGAAATAAGAGTTTTCTTGATCTTCTCGAATGCGTCTTGGCATTCTGGGGTCCATGACCATGGTTTGTCCTTTTTTAAAAATTGGTTGAGAGGCCCTCTCAAATATTGCATGTTCTTAATGAACCCTTGGTAAAAGTTAGCTAGGCCGCGGAAGCTTTGTAACGCTTGAACGTTATCTGGGGAAGGCATGTTTCTGATCGTGTTGGCTCGTATTGGAATTCTTTTTTACGTGGACCGTAGTTGCTGCCCACTCGCTGCAGTCTGTTTCTGACAGAATACCTGCTTGTTCGAGTCTATCTAAGTCTTTGTTCATTTGCTCTATTACAGCGAAAGGGACATTCCGTTTCTTTTTGAATACCGGCTGTGCACCGTCCTTCACCTTGAACTTAGCTTTCATTTTAGTACATTTTCCAAGGCCGCCAGAAAAAACCTGGGGAAATTGTTGTTTGAGTTCCTTTTTAGATTTACCAAATTGGACGTTGTACATTGTATCTTGCGAAAAATGTACTCATTTGGCAATCCCAAAGATTGAATTTTTCTATCCAATCCGTTCCACATAAGTTTCTGAAGTTTTTAAAACGTAGGCTTTGAGCTTTTTGGTAACTCCATTTAGTGTTACTGTAAGTATTACCTCACCTAAAATGTTAATCTTTTCGCCAGTTACGGATTTTGCTGTTTTATCCGTTTTTACTAAGGTCGGCTTGTTCAATTTCCGCCAAGTACACCACTTAATGGTTGAAATATCAGAACCCGAGTCAAGCTGGAATTTAATGGACTTTTTGAAAATATCCACTGTTACATATTTTCTTAAATTCCTATCGACAATATTGTTACATTGAGCTTGCCTAATTTTATTTTTGGGTTTTCTCGTTCTGTTGGCGTACCAGCACGAAGTTAAAGTATGCCCACTTTTATTGCAAGTTTTGCAAATTTTTTGTTCTTAACTGGACAGAATTTAATCGAATGCCATTTACCACAATGGTAACAGGGTCCGGACGGTTTCTTTAACTTATTTGGGTTTTGGTTACTGCGTAATTTAGGACATGAGATTTGCCTTTTGTCTTTTTGAGGGGAATAGGAGATAGACTTGCTTCTGATTTTATTAATTTGAGTCACACCTGATTCCTCGATAGTGTTTGTGTTACGCTTTACAGATATTACTCTTTGACAGTCTTCTGCCAGTTTTTGGAGAGTCAATCCTTGTTCGTTCTCAAGCTTGGTCAGTACCCGTCGTCTGATTTCGGCGTCTTCTGCTGATACTAGACCTTGTCCGAAAATCAACCACTTGAAATCATCGGCGGTCAGTTCGGCTAGTTTTAGATTATTACACAGCTTGTTTACCGATGCTGAAAATGTTAAATCTTGCTGGCTGTCTTTGACTGTGTTCAGGCATTTCCAACGTTTGTGGAACAAGGTTGTGTTAGGCCCGAATAGTTCCGATAGGAACTTAATAGTCTCTGAAAAATCCAAGCCAGTCGTTTTCTTGAGTAGTATGAAATCTACGAACCTACTGTTCTGTAGTTCCCAGTTTTCTCAATAGTAGACGTACCTTTTTTTTACTGGATCATTGTTTACAGTCTACGTTGAAAATATCTTCATAGCGCCTGTAAAATGCGTCGAACGTTTTGCCGTTCTCTGGTACGTATTCAAAGGTTTCTATTGAATTTTAGATTGTACTCTGGGAGAATATTGTATCTTCTTTAGAGTTTGAGCCTTTTAATGCATTTACGAGTAATTCTTTAAGTTGTTTCTGTTGTAGTTCAGCATTCTGAAGCGTAATTTTTTGGAATTCCCTTTTTCTTTATGTAATTCAATTCTTCTGATTTTTGTTGCTGATTCAAATTTAGTTTTAACATTTGGGCAAATACTTTTTGCAAATCTTCCATATTTAAAAATGACAGCGCTTTTTTGTTGCTTTGAAACACGTGTACTAAGAGAAGGTACACAAAAAACAATCTTGATAGTTTTTTGTTCCTTTTTTTTTCCTTTTACAGAAAGAAAATATGGACAGACAATTAGTTAAACTAAACCTATTATATGTGCTTAGCTTCTTTTTTTCCGTGGTTCCGTTAATTTTAACGTAATTGAATAATTTTTCACCACACATATCCTTTTTTTATAAAGGTACAAAAAGAGAAAACTCAACTCAGTGAATTTGAGGGGAGAATAATTTTGTGCCCGAGTTCAACTCAGTTGCATAAAACTTTTTCGATAGTTTTTTTCCGAAAACTTGAGTACAATGGTAGTACTTGCTCTTGTATTGTCAGTTTGTTTTACGAACAACTGTTTTTTCTCTGTGTGCGGGTGTGTAAAAATATATATATATCTCGGTGGAGGCACGGTGGAGTAATGGATAGCGGCTTGGATTGAGGAATCGCAGTTCGAATTCCAGTCGAAGCCATTACATTCACTTACGTGCTAATACCCTTAGGAAAGATATGAATCCTCTTCCTCTCCCTCCAGCTATGGGTTAAATAGCAGGACAGACTGGGTTCTATAGCCTTGGATGGCATCTGGTCTAGGAGAAGGACAACTTTGATTTCAAAACCTGAGGAGGGTTGTTTGGGGACCTTGTGGCACGCAGTGCACCAGGTCTCTGTATTCGGCCCTTCAAAAAGTGTGGATGGTGCTGCACGAAACCTTCACCACTATAATCAAATATCATATGTCGGTGTCGGGCTGTCGGTTTCCTGATAACTGATCTTATACGTCGAATCTCGACGGGAGTCGAGTTATATATATATATATATATATATATATATATATATATATATATATATATATATATATATCCAACAACAGCAATGATATTAATAATAATACTTATATTAAAATGCCTTTGTTAAATGTTCTTTTATTTATTAGATTTCTAATTTGGTATAATTTATTAAAAAAAAGAAATTAATCTGATATATCGTGTATATCGTTCTCTCCATTCCTATTAACTGTTAAACTGCTTAGTTCGCTACCACAAGCGACCATTTTTCGCTTCATTAAATTGCCTATATATATATATATATATATATATATATATATATATATATATATATATATACAATTTTATATTTACCATTCGTTTGTCGATGACTTATTATTTTTTATGACTGGCTAATGACTTTAACAAATTACTCGGTAGAGGTATAAAAGGCCAAACTATCACATTTATTAATTCTGACATACCCACAAAAATCTGATTAATTTAAAATGTACTTGTCCTGTGTTATTTAGCAATGTTGAAATATTAGGATTTACTATACAATTATTTTTGTTTGTAGTAGGTATCAGAAATTAAGTTATTACCTAATTTTGTTTTTAGCAGGAAAGTAGAAGTAGATAGGCTCACCTATCGTCCGTTCAACACTCATTCCATGTCTATAGGACAGGAGTAGAAGTTCCTCACTTGTTCCTTGTTCAGGATATGGTTTACCAGTTCTCTTTCTTACAATGGACACAATGATTAAACTGCATTAACTCTTTGGTGATCGGAGTAAACAGTGACTGTAACATTCCATTATGAGTGTAACTAGTGGGCAGTTTGCTGGCAGCTGCTTTTGACTGGTCGATAGGAGTCCGAAGTCTTTGGTAACGCTTAGAGAGACTGCACCGATTAACAGTCGCAATATCAGGGTATCTGTAGCGCCATATCAAACCTGATATCACATTATCCTCTGCTCTCAGCTACGCACTAACTAATTACTATTGCCATTGACGACATTAAAATTATGGTGTTTCTTTTCTCTCCCCATCAATACATATCACGCCCCTAACCGCAAAACGTTAGTAGCCCGCTGACGGCAATACTAGCCGTTTTCTTGCGGTAGCCAACGGTGAACCACTAGCGGTTCTTAAGTAGTAACATTACCGAAACGAAAATGACAGCGGTCCGACAGCGATCCTGCAGCGGTAAACGTAAATAACATTCCACCCAATGGTTGCTTTCATTTAGGGTTGGAAATCATAACAACAAACGATAGTAAAACTCAGTTAACAAAAATACCTACCATCTTGAATACTTCTTTCGCCAATATTCCTGGCCAATTTTCCCAACGTAGAATTTTTTCTCCTGAAAATGTCGACAGATATCGTTACCCTCTGCGAAACCAACTTGAATTCTTCCATTGATACCAAACATTCTTGGTTCCATGGCATCGTCCCCTTTTCCGAAATGAATCCAGGATTCAAATTCATGAACTTGGTGATTACATACAGGGTAATCCTCCGCTGGCCAGAGAATTAACTCTCGAGGCCACTGACTACTTTTTCATCTACTTCCGTCATTCACTACTAAAATCTGTGAAAGAACTTTTTTTTTTCCTTTATCGCCATCTCTCCCCAAATTGTATTATATTTCACGCAAAAGCTGACAGTGTAGAAAATACTTTCTTTCCACTCATCTGCAAACATATTTGTCTTCGGTGACTTTAATGCTCACCGAAATATGTGGCTGAAAATTCTAAAGTTACTGATGTTACCTGGTACAAAAATATTCAATTTTCCCACAACGCAATCCCCCACTCAAAATCCCCTACTAATTTTCCTAGCCAATCCGAGCAACATAATTTTCTATTGATTCTGTTTCTTACGTCCTCTTCCTGCTCTTGCCGAGCTTCATAATATTCCTCTTCTGGTAACTCGGGCCACTCTGTTGTAGCTATTGATATCTCCTTCCAAACATCCTTTAAACAGGAACGTCATATCCATGAAACCCCTTTCCGATACCAGTACACAGATTAGGTCTCATTCCGGGAATTTCTTCGAGGCGCCTTATGGACAGATATCTTCCACCTTCCACTTAAAAATTGCACCAATAAGGTTTCGTCTTGGGTCAAAACCAGCGTTTTCACTTTCATCCCTTGTCTGAAATATCAGGTGAAACCGCAATCCTTTTCATAGCACAAAGGAAGCTCTATTTCTGACCATATCAGCGTGACAACTCTCGTAACAACAGATTCCTATTTGATACAGTTCGTAACAAATTTAATCGCATCCTCTAAGAAGCTAAGTCCCTGTTTGATGAGAGAATGAGACACAACACAACCCCTAAAAACATTAGCTATGGTGACTGCTGGTGTCTCTGTAATAGTGTACTAAATGATATTCCTCTCTTCAATCGATTTGATGCGTTATCCTCCTCTGCTGTTAAAGTTAGATACTTTGAGCTTAACTTATACTCAAGCACTTCACTTGACTCATCTGTAGTATCCCCGCCTAACTTCCCATTTAGAACTGAGTCTCTGTTGAGTGATAAGCACATTAATTCATCCATGTTTTCTGCTATCATCTATTACCTTGATGTCTAAAAAACATGTGGAGCTGATAACATCCCTGAAATAGTCATTAAGAAGCGGGCTCCCGAACTGGATCCTGTTCTCTCTAAACTATAAAATATATGCTCCGATGCTTCCTGCTTTCCTGCTTCGTGGAAATAATCGGCTGTGGTTTCAGTTTTGAAGAACACTGAGGAACCGCCTGGCCCATCCAGCATTTGCCCTTTTACACATTTGCCTCTTTTATGGAATCTTCTCGAGGCCGTAATCAATGCTGAATTGGTTCACCTTTTCTCATCACAGGGCCTGTACGCAGATAAGAAATACGGTTTTCGTTCTCCTTATCCACTGCTGATGTAATAACGTCAAGTTCGGAAAGAGACTATCTTGCTCGAGAAAAAATGGGTGATGCCCGGGCTACAGCCTTGGACATCTCGAAATCCTTTACAGGTTCTGGCATTCAAATCTTCCCCACAAGTCGAAAAGTTACGGTATCTGCGGGAATGTTTTTGAGATGATCCAGGCATCGTTATCATATGGTGAAATAAAAGTTTTCCTGAACGGCCACTCGTCTACATCCTTTCGTACTAAATCAGGTGTCGCCCAGTGTTCCATCCTTAGACCTACTCTGTTTTTAATCTTTATTAACGAACTTCCCGATGGCACCAGTTCTCAAGTTGGCATCTACAGACACTAACATTGACACCCGCCTCGATAGTAAAGCTGATCAGTCCGACAATGTCACATTGGCAGCCGATGTGCAAATACACATGAAGTGTCGGTAAACAGCGCCAATTACGCTTAATTAATTTTAACGCCTCCAAAATAAACTTCTCTCTATTAATCATCTGAGAGAACACCTTTTGCTTTCCATCAGAATGGATGATGCTATCCTCCCAGAAAGTGAGACTCGGGCTAACGTTCTCAGCTTCCATGAGGTGGAACGTCTGCATTGAATCCAATGATAGAATATCGTTTCACTATGCCGAGGGAGACATATTTTCACCCCGGAATCTATTTCGCATATCTATAAGTCTACCATTCGTATATGCTTAGAATATTGCTGCCATATATTTACCTGAAGCTCTTTGATAATATCCAAAGATGAATCAGTAATATTGTTGGTATTTGATCTGGCGGCTTCACTTCAGTCACTTGCCCCCTCCACCCGGTGTAAGGTTGCCTATCTGCGCCTTATTTTATAAACAATTTCATAGAAATTGTTCGGATGAGATCATCGCTGTGGGATCTAGATTATAAATTTAAGTGCAATATTAATCTGCAGTCCACCAAAGTTTGCTCGTTTCTCTTTCTCCACATTACTAATGTTTGTCACTAATTCCTCCACGCTGTTTAACCATATATATATATATATATATATATATATATATATATATATATATATATATATATATGGTGGTGAAGCAAAATTTACAAAGAAAGTTTAGTTGCTTTTTCTCAGCATGGAGTACGATAATTTTTTAAACCTACCATACATTAATGCCACACCTACATTTCATTATTTATATATTTTCAGAAACTTTTACCCATATGAATAATCAGGAAATCAAACGTCAAGAATCTGCGATTTGCTAAATGCACTTGATACTCGAAAGGTGATTCCAAGAAAACTGTATATAATGTAAAGAAAATGATGCCTGTGCGCGAAACTATTAAGAGAAAGTCTGTAAGTGTGGAAGTACCAAAAAACCTACTCAAAGTTCTGAGATCGAAAATCCTAAAGAATCCAACCAAATCCATGAGAAAAATGACAGTTGAACTTGAAGTAGACAACAAGGCTATCAGAAATGCAGTAAAATTGCATTTGAAGTTAAAATTTTACACAAGAACAAAAACATTTCTTAAAGACAGCCATGAAGAAAAAATAGATTGGCAAGGTGCAAGAAAAAATCCTAAATCGTGATTTTCAGATGAAAAGGTCTTCACAGTTGATACAGTTCTAAACCGCAGTAATGACAGATATATTGCAAAGTCAAAAGCTGAGGATAAGGGAAACTTCAGAACCAAAAAAAATCCAGCACAAATTATGGCTTTTGTGTTGTGGCTTCCGATGGAAAAATGATCCCTATAAAATCCTTCACACCTGGTGATAAAATCAACGCTGATACTTATTACAAGACTCTAATATACAATGTAGTGCCATGGCTTAAAGCCAACTACCCCGATGGAATTTATTTATGGACACATGGTGATGTTCTGTCTCACAGAGCTAGAAAAACGCAAGGCTTTTGCAAATCCAACTTTGGTAATGTTAGGGAATCAAGATTATGACCGCGCCCTAGATCACACGCGTTTGTATCGAATTTTCAAACATTTTATTGGAGCTTTTTTCTAGATTAGCCGGTTTCCTAAAAATAATTAATTTCACAATTTTTAAGACGAACAAAGATTCAAATTAGGTTTCTGAATCAGTGATTCAAATTGTCTTAATATATGTAATTCTCTCGTATTATCATCCAACTTCACTCATAAATACATTGCACACATAGACACACAAGAACTCGGACGCACATAGGTATGTACAAATGTGATGTAAACGCACACACACACACACACACACACACATATATGTATGCATGTATGTATGTATGTATGTATGTATACACATATGCATTCCACGTGCATGTCAGCTAAAATATTATCTGAAATTACTACAGGATGTATTCATATCTACTTACTAATCCATGTTAATAATTTTAAGGTTCCGAGTGCTAGATACATGATTAGTTTGAAAGAAAATTGCCAATACTATTAAACTATTGGTTTTTGAATTTTCTTGAGTTTAATCACTGCTACGGGTTGTAAAAATTCGTCTTTCATGGAAACATGGAAAGGTCTATCTTAGTTTCACGAAAATGACTAAAGAAAATTCCGAATTAACGAGACTTGAATAATCTACCCCGTACTGTATATTTTTCAGTTTGAAATTTACTGAACCTACACGAATAGATAGACGGCTGAAAGGAATGTTAAGTTTAATTAATTAACATTCCTCACTGATATATGTACATTGACAACGAAACAGTTTTTTTTTCATTTAAGTTCAAAAGAAAATATTTTATAATCATTTCATTGGTGGTACTTTTAAGAAACACGCTTTAGTCTAAGAAAAATTGCATATTTACTGGGGAAAAATAAGGTAAAAAAAAATGAGGCAAAGAATGAGCAAAATCAATTTAACAACGGCTGCCGTTAACACTGGTATATATCAACAGAATTAGCGATTTTCTCATTAAGACGAACCGATATTATCTGTACTTAAATAATTTCTCGCTTTATAAATGAAATACTTCTGACTTAGTATAATTTAATTAGTTAAGATGTGTTTTGCTTTTTTACCATATTTTTTTTTATTTAGGTACTTATCTTTATACAATACATGGAAGTTTCGGACAAGAAGTATTGTTAATGGCAATGTTGACATAGCCGTTTCTGTACAGTCATTGACTGAAGAGTTAACATTACAAGCGGTTGAACTTTACAGAATCATTGATTTGAGTTGAGTGATATTGATGTGTATTAATCGATAAAGATTATCAACTTAGCCGAGGCAGACGCCTGACACTTTGAGAATGAAGAAGAGTATATCGGCCGAAATGATATAAGTATGGGAATCTAAATGGTCCACTTGCAATTGTGAGTTGAGACCAAGACACAGATAATATCTGCAGAATAAAAATACTTAATAGCAGCAGCAGAATCTTGCAGTCTAATAGTAACAAGATCTGATTGATACTTTTAACAAACCATACTCACAGAGAGAAAGTTTTTGTTTTACTTTCACTTTAATCCTAACGAACAACTCTACTCTGAAGACTGTTATTGAAGAAGTGAATTGTTGATACCGCTGAACTGTTATGCAATACAAGTCATCCATGGCCGTGAATGTTGGACAATCTCTTCAGATATGAAGAAGAAAAGAGAGGAAACAGAAACGTCTCTCTACAGAAGTATGGTAAGAATAACATGTACTGAAAATGTAAGCAAAGTAGAAAATAGAAACAAAAATTCTTATATTTAACATCAGAGAGTGACAAGTGAAATTTCTAGAGTTTACAATGAGGAAAGAGAGCTTAGACAATTTCAGCCACAGGACTGATAGAAAGCAAGACGAAGAGAAAATAATTAAGAAGCTCGAGTAAATCCTTAGCAGACCAGAGTTTACGAGATATAGCAAATAACAACAATTTTCATAAGAGCACCAAATGATATAGAATTTTGTAGGTACGTAATAACCCATTTCCTGAAGGGAAACCGCATATGTTAAAAGAGGAACGCAAATATACTCGTCTGCTATCGATAACATATATTTTATGTATTAAAAATTTTATTATTAAGTATTTCCATTAAATATCTGTCTGTCTTTCAATTCGTTCTATATCTTTTTGCTAAATGCGTATTGTTATAGATGGCATAGTTACGTACTACTTCAGTATTCGGAATATTAACATATATAATAAATAGCTGAAACGCGTAAAATTAGTTACTGTGTAAATCAGCCTTCGGCGATTGGTTGAAATCACTAATACAATGCATGTGAAGAGAACACTTTCACGTTAACATTTAAAGCACTCAATTTGCTGCTTGGAAATGTAATGTTCTAGTTCCAAGTATAAAAACGTAGACTAAAGCATTACATTAACCTAATCAAGGTAACCATCCCTCTTGATTTATTAACAAAAAGAGACTACATTAAGAAAACGATAGTTAACGCTACACATACACACGGTAGTTTCATGGGTAAGCAATTAAAATGATCGACTTTTTGTAGCGTTCCAGAAAGTACGTGCAACTTCATGCTATTCCCTACTTTTATAAGAGCGAGATCAGGCAAAAAATGGAGTACCGTAACCATATTTTGGAGAGAGATATTCAGTCCTCACTTTAAAGATTGATATATCTCAAAAGTGTCTCCGAGACCTTACAGGAGAAGAATTATTTTACACCTTCCAAACTCTCTTTCTCACGGGCGGGATTTGACAAGTCTCTCAATACTTTATCGCTATTACCATGGAAAATGCTCGGGCGAACTACATTCTTTGATTCCACCAGGGATAACCTTCACGATTTGGAGCCGTCATGCCACTTACATATAAGTAAATGCCCACATTCCGTCCGTATTCCATTGACGACAATTAAGTTCCACTTAAACAGCTTCGTCTTTCGAAACAATACCCTGTGGAACAGACTCTAAAGAGGATGTTTCACTGATCATTACAGTCTTAAACTGTTCAATCTTCAGGTAACCGTCATCATCCCTTCTTATCAATATAAAACAGACTTAACGCAACCATCTACCTTGGGTTTTCTCCGAGCCTTAATTTACATTAATGTAAAAGAAAAAAAAACTAAAGAAAATAATACACTCGGTCGAGAAAAACATTTTAACGGATGTCAAGTTAGTAATACACATGAATATATTTTAAAATGGTTTCAGTAACTGTAAATACAGATTAATTTGTTTTTGCTGACTTGTGACGGAAGAGCTATTCACGAATCTGCAGTAAATTTTCCAACAGACTCAATGCTACAATGCTATCATTGCTCTCTCAAAACGTCTATATCAAGTATTTAGATGAGCTACATATTTGAGTTATACGAGTTCAGACATTTACAACAAGGACACTCCCAGAGAGTGAACATTTTTCCGTACTCATTTTGAAAAGAGAAATTTCCACACAGAGATTTTTTTTCCAAGAGGTGTTGCTTTGTGGAATATACTTGAGCGTTTGTGTTTACCTGAAGACTTCAATCCGAACCAAATCACGGATCAAATGCTAACTATCCTCTTTATCGACATAATTATAATTTCTTACCATCTCTTCATTTATGCATATCACACACCTCAAAGTGTAACCTTCTAGTTCGTAAAACACTTGTGTCTTCATTGAGTGAACTTTAGTAAAACAAAATGAAGAGCATAAGAATTAAATAAATTACGTTCAAATGATTGTATCAAAATAACATTATCGCCATATTATACATTTTTCTCTTGAACTTCAGTCAGTTATGTGTCATGGCTGATGCAGGCTTGGGCGATCATCTATCTTTCGATAAATGACTGACGAAGTAAATTGTTCCGGCAACAGGGTACCATTTCCTTCTGCGGTAAACAAGTTGCCATCCAAAGCTATAGAACGCGGTCTGTTCTGCTACTTACCTATAGCTGGGTAGAGAAGAAAGGGATTCATACCTTTCCGAAGAGTATTAGCACGTAAGTAGATGTAACGGATTTGACTAGAATTCGAACTCGTCTCTCCGATTCCTCAATCTGAACCGCTATCTATTAAACCA
The DNA here is from genome assembly GCA_903632075.3 of Acanthosepion pharaonis. NCBI lineage: Eukaryota > Metazoa > Mollusca > Cephalopoda > Sepiida > Sepiidae > Acanthosepion > Acanthosepion pharaonis. The sequence continues at coordinate 870,120 of CAHIKZ030005616.1, forward strand.
CCGTGCCTTGAACTTACTCTTTTATAAACAGTTAAGGAGGGCCATAGCCTTGTATATATTCCTATTCATCCATTTATAGATTAATAAATTATGGAATGACTCATGAAAAATATCTAGAGATACTGTGGTTTTAATCTATGTACTACGTCAGTTTAGAACGTAGGCAATAATGGATCTACATTTCTTTTGTAGATTCCAGGAATTTCAGTACAATGGAAAAGCACGTGCGTATTACTATGTCTGCCCAGGCCAGGCAACTTCTTGGAAGTTTTAGCTTCTGACCAGGTATTCTCATGTCACCATCTGAAGGAGTGATCTTTTGATAGCGATACCAAATTTGTCATCGTCAGTAATGGATTCAGGAGGCTGTCACATTCAGCACTGTAGTGTTTCCGAACATCATGACAGAATGTCTAGAAAATGAGGCGTCTGGAGGACTTTCTGTCCATGTGAGAGTGTCCATGAAAACCACCTATCATAAAACTTCTTCTTCTTCTTCTTCTTCTTCTTCTTCTTCTTCTTCTTCTTCTTCTCCTCCTCCTCCTCCTCCTCCTCCTTCTTCTTCTTCTTCTTCTTCTTCTTCTTCTTTAGATTTTGATACGTTTTGTCTAATGTCAATGAATATAGAATACGAGTTCTTTGACACGAAACATATATTATCCTGAAAATCGTAAAACGGCAAAACAAGAGGGTTTCCAAACTAATAGACCTGCGCATTAATAGTGTTATACTGGAACACACCTATTCTATAGTTAATAGAATCTCCCACCTATAATAAGTAGTAGTAATAATAACGAGTCAGTAGCTCAGTGAGTTGGTCAGTCAGTCGATGGCGGACATTAAAGTATCAGCCACCACAACTAGATTCCTGATTCATTAACTATTATAACGTTTTGTACGTCGAACCTTTTTAGGACCGACTTAGTGAAATACAAGCCTCCACTGTGAAACTACTCTACAACAAATAGATTTTAGGAATCTTAGTAATAAGTGATTTACAGTATAGAATGGCGCCAGTTAAATAAAGTATACATGTAGCGAATACTATTAGACATTTTTGTCATCTTTAGCAAAACCACAACCCATAGAAGACAAACAGCCTGTGAGGTAATATAAATTTCTGTCGAGATTATAAAAAAGGAAGTAAGCCATAGTTAATGTGAATGTGAGTGAAAAACTGGATGGCTATAAATAAAAGTCCACACGAGACAAGATACTGACGGGTGTATTTTGAAATATCAGGAGACTTTCGAAAATTAGTAAAAATAAGAAAATGCTGGAATTAACATCATTTTGTTTATAAAAGTATTTAAATTTAAAAAATAATAATATAGAAGTTGCTGGAATGTTAGAAGATTCATATAATAAAAATATCAAATTGAGAACGCGTTTATGTCTTGTTTCTGTTCTTTTTCTCTGTTACAATGTAATTTCGATGTGACTATAAGTGTAATTTGTACATATATATTTGTTCATTGTTATTTAGATAAGTGTGAGTGAAAATACATATGCTGATATAAGGGCCCACTGATAATTATCTATTCTACGAGAAAAGAAACAATAAAAAATGTGTATGAATATCCTACAGTATTCCGAGATACGATAGTTGTACAACGGCCTCTAGCTTCAATATATCTCATGTGGTCGGCTAAGGATTTGGCATACAATCTTCTTTTCGTGAAATAAGGCCCTTTTCACACACCGTACAGCTTTCTCAGCCTGAAAGAAAAATAGTAGATCACAATATCAATTACTCCATCTCGACATTTTTTGTCGCATGCAGGAGTTGATAAACGCTGTCTTGATGCATGCAAACGAAGCACTCACGTGCCATTGTCAATGGATTTAAAACGAACAAAGCATTACCTAATATTCTATTTTATTTTATTTTTTATTCGTGTATAGCATCATTCTCAATTTTTCTATTTTTTCTCGGTCTTCATTATCACCATTTTTCTTCATTTTTCATACTTCTTCCTTTTAATTTATTCGCTTCTACCGGTTATTCTTCCTTTTTAACTTCTACCTCAGGAATTTCCCTCGTTTACACATTTCTTCTCCATTTTTTTCTATCTTTAGCTCATTTCCTTCTTCCACCTTATTTAGCCTTTTCCGAGACTTTTTCTTCTTTCTTTCTTTCTTTCTTTCTTTCTTTCTATTTACTCCCCTTTTACTTTTCCGTCATCCTTCTTCTTTTCTCCCCCCCCCCTTCTTCTTTTCCTCCTCCTCATTCTTCTGCATCTAAGCGTCATTCGTGATCTTGTCAGGACTTAATGATCCTGCTTTGTTGGAAAACTATTAAGGCTCCACGCATAGGAAAGGCAAACTCAAGTTCCATAGAATAATAAGTAATTCATATAAATGATGTAGTGAGTAATATATTGTAAGTTGATAATAAGTGATGCTGGTAGTGAGTTGCGTGAAATAATTCGAATAAAAAAACACATACAATATAAAACGATGATTAAACGCACAAAAAAAATGAAAAAGTTCAAATTAATTAGAAGAAATCAAATGTTAAGATAAGAGTATTTAAACAAATGAACACAGTGAATAAAATGAGGATTCAAAGTCAGAAAGACGAATAACAACATTAAAAATAAATCAAAGCAAAAATCAAATATATACAAACATAGATTAATGTATTTATTTAGCATTCATCAGCATCAGGAAAAGCCATCACGAGTTAAATGTTTATTTGTTCAGGACGAGCTGGGGAATGAACATGTTTTAACGCGTCCTCCTCTCTTTTGGTTCTTTTCTTTTAATTGATGTTTAAAACTTTACGAATCCGCTTATCTTTTGCTGTCATTCATTCAATCAAACATTTTAAGCAGGCTATACGTCTTTTTTCCATCTTCCTTTTCTTGCATTCAACATCTTCTATGACAGTTAAATTATCTATGTTATTGTTTGTTCAAAATTCATGAAAACTTCCCAGTTTCTTATATGTTCTTTCCATGGGGTTATTATGGTTTATTTTAGGTGCCTCGGCTTTATCTTTGAAAAAACAGGATAACATGATGAAAAAGACTTCGAACTTAATAAAAACAAAGTTTTATCCTCAAAATGTTTATGTTATCATTAAAAGGAAAGACGAAAGTATTTTCATTATTAATTTAATAAATGTTTTAATCATTTCTACCACATTTGGTTTATAATGTTATTTTTACGTCAGCAGTCAACGTAATATTTTGATTAGTGTTTTAGCGCCTTTTCCAGGTGAAAAACAAACTGAAATTGGAAATTCTAGCAAAAATCAAGTAATTGTCTGATCTTAATGAAACTTTCAGAATGAAGGAAAGTATTTTTGAAATTCTTTGTTTTAGAACATTTTGGTAAGAAAGACTTTGCATAAATATTTCCCATCAGGCTTCTTAATTTCAAGAAATTTTGAGAAAATAATTTAACCTAGAAATTTTTATACATAGTTAATAGAAGGTCTAATAAATTTGTTTTTCATAAAACTACTCATTCCCTCAAAATCTGTTCCGCATCGTAAAATAAAAATGAAATAAAATTATGACATTATTTAATTAGTAAGCTATTAATTGTTTTTATAAAAAAAGATTTATTAAGTACCCAATTGTGTTAAGTAAAAGAAAAATCGAAGAATGATGATTTTGACAGGGAATGTTCTTCATTATTTTTTTAAATTTTAATTATAATTATTTGCAATATATAAATCCTTTAAAAAATTGAATTAATTATCCTAAGTTACGAGATATTTTTATTAAATGTAAACTATATTTACGAATCAAAAATTGAAAAGCTTAATAACAGTCAGATTGAATCAAGATTTCAAAAATATTTTTTAAATTTCATTCTGTCTATAAAATATTACGGAACATGCTCCTGGTTTAAAATATGGTAGACAATACACGGCATAATCTAAGAAAGATGACTATAATAAATTTAAACTCAACTTTATTAAAATTAATCACTAACATCACAAAAAATTTCCAACATTTTAAACATAACTGAGTACTTAAAAATTATATAAAAATGTTTTCAACCTTCACTTTCTTAAATATAATTAAAAAGATAAAATCACCGTAGAACAACAATAAATCTGTCAAAACCTTATCAGTGAGTGTTATAATCCATTTCTTTGTTATTTTCAACTTAAAGGTAATAATATATTCTTTTTTTCCAACCCAGATTAATTATACATTAAATCCGCTAATATTCCACAAATAAATTTTCGGAAATATATATTTTATGTTTGGAAGATTTTAAAAACAGAGAATTAAATTTTCTTTACAAATGTGACAAAATTTGTAAGAAATGTTCGATTTTAATTGATTTTTGGAAACCGACCAAAAAGTTGAGATTCTGATCCATATAATTTATGTTTGAAATACACCAGAATATTTGGTTTACTGGAAATAGTAACTTTAATAATTTAGCTCTCAATTGAAGCTTAATAGAAAGTTTCAAAAATTGCTTTTTCATTTTTAATAAATTCATTTTAAACTTTAGGAGACGAAAATTATGGACGAAAATTATTGGTAGAATCCTATCTGTGTTGTCTCAAATTTCCTCTATATACCTGAGGAGATTGTCCAGCATTAATTTCCATCGTAGACATTTCAAATTTCCTCTATATACCTGAGGAGATTGTCCAGCATTAATTTTCATCGTAGACATTATAATATGCTTTACAATTCAATAGGGTTCGATTCATAAATCTATATTACTTTGCTTAGATTCTGAATCGCGTCTTTCGCTATGTCCTAACACCTTCAGTTTTCTATTTAAAGAATATCTGTGCCTGTTACTACAATAGCAGGATACTTAAATTTTCTAGAGCACCGCTCATAATCAAGGTTGTAATATTGCAGACAACCATGCATTTGATCTTAAAGTTAATTGATAAATATTTTCTAAGTTTTCATGCAGTATTTATCCGTGTCATTTTATAGTGACAGTTCACCCAATACTTGTCCCAAAAGCCACTCAATTTTTCTGATTAAAAGTATCTCTATTTCAGTCACTTTCTTACCGACTTGACGTGTCATCATTCTGAGTTTTCTGCAAATATTTTCATGGCAACTCTTTTGACGAACATTTTCCCTGGTGACCCGACTACATGAATTTAATTAATAGATTGTTATCTAAATCCCACAGTTTTACTATTGAAATAGATAAATGCAAACGCTACTTCTTCTCCCTTCCATTTAACTACTTCCTTGATAACTACAATCTTCAAAATTTAAAGGCAACATTAATCGCCATCTACTGCCTTCGTGATTCTAGTTCACCTTTACTCCTTTTCTCAATCCTCCCTATACTCAATTTTCCCTTTCGTTTCACTCTCTGTAATCCCACGCGTAACAGTGGCATTTCTGCCTTGCTCGGGGTGAAATGATTGTAAAATCATTATTAGATTATTCTAAGGGATGTATGTAAGAGTTGTTTATGAGGTTATGTAGGATAGACAATGAATGAGCTTCGATTTGAAAATTGCAGGTTTCAGTTCACTGGGCATTTGTTCAATAGATAAGCAAATATCTTTGAGAATTTGTGAGACTTAACTTCCTTCTTACCAAAGAAATACGATGGGGATGGTAATGGTACGACCATTTATACCCACTCTAGTCTGTCAAAGATTTAAATGTCGTAACAGGTGTAAATAACGACTATAACGCATATGAACATTTTAAGCATTTCGCACAAGCAAGCCGAGAGTGCCACTACCACGCAAGAGGTTGCAGAGGGTAGAGGACAAGATTAAAGAGGCGTGTTTGGGGAAAGAATAACAAGAGGGACGGGGAACAAGATCAAGATATAAGAAGTTGTCGATTGAGTATTTGAAGCTTATAGTTATACGGGAAGCGAGTGAGAGGAAGAACATTTCACAGACAGGAGGTGTGAGAGAAGCTGTTTGTATAGAAGAGATGGTTACGTTTAACCGTTTCGTCAGTGAAAGTGTGTGACCAAGATGTCAACCTAGTAGCTCGCTTAAATTCATGTAGTCTGGGAACCAGAGAAAGCAACTCACCGGATGACTTGCCGGGAAAATATTCATAGAATTGACAGAGGGGAGCAACGGTACGTCTGTCAGATTTGCAATTGAAATACCGATAAAATAGGAAGAACTGAGCTATGTTTCGCCTGTGAGGAATAGGTTTACAGAAAAGAAAATGAATATGCGCCACATGTAAACGCTCTTGAAATATGTTGAACCTGGGCAGCCGAGATATAACAGCAATAATTCATATATGACTATTTGAAATTTTGGATATCACAGCTTCCCAAAATTTATCAACCATCTTTAGTGATGGATACTATATACGAGTGACAATAATAAGATTAATAATAAGACAGACAGTCGTTTTTTAGAATACTATTCAGAGTCTGCTCCGTGATGAAGTAACATTAAAATCTTCAATTTAAGCGCAATGTATGTTGCAATCCTTTTTTTTTTCTTTCTTCTGTCGTGTCTATATTAGAATGGAGACCATCTGCCAGGCATTGGTTATCTAGCTTTTCGGAAGTGCAATTATAAACCGTGGTGCCATCTGTATAGACATTAGTTAAATATCTGAAAATGTTTCTGGGTAGATCATAATATAAGCATAAAGAGGGTACCTCCGAGGAAAACGATTTAGAGGAGCTTGCATTAATCTTCAGAAGACTGGCCATCAAGAAAACCATTGTGGACCTACCCGGTATTACCGACTCAATTATATTGAAGACACTACCACAAACGCCAGAGCTGGAAAGGTTGTATCGCGACCCCTATAATAATCTTGTCAGCTTTGAGTCATCTAATATAATAGCTTCCTTGAAGAATTAATAATTCAGTGTTTCGTTGATTTGGGGTGAAATGAGTTAGGAGATCAACTGTGTACATAGAGGCGCGACATTTTGTACAGTTTCTAAGTCAAGAGGTTGCTCCTGTTGAGGGGATAATGAACTTTACTTTTGATAAAAGTATCTAGGAGTTTGCAGATGGCATTGAATGCTATGCTGGAAAGATACTGCAAATAGGAAACGCAATCGCTCACATTAAACATGATATAACTTGCGAAACATGCTTGATTTGGGTGATGCATTTACTAAGTTTCGAGGTAAGTTTACAAAATCAGTAAAACGAAGTAACGTCAGCAGAAAGCTGCGACAGCAATGCGATCATAAAGAACCTGATCGTGACAGACAGACTAGGTTGATAAAGATTGAGTTGTCTACTAATAATAGGTTGATCAGGTATATCGCAAAGCATGTAAACAGTGAGGATTGAACTCACCATTTGCAAAGGTTTATGAGTGAAATTTACTAACATTTACTCCATAATTAAATTTGCTTTAAAACACACTATGTGCAATTACCGGAACGTTTGAAGTAGAAAAGTATAAAATTAGGAAAATAATTTTTTTCCTCGTAAAGAAAATGTGCAATAAGTGCATAATGGTCATATTTTTTTTTTCGTTTTTATTCCTAGTTTACGATATCCCAGATTACTACCAATAGGCTTCATCATATATTTCCAAAGATAAATATTTGTCGAGTGATTCGAAGTTGCTTTAGGTTGTATAAAAGACCATTTTATGGCAAAGCTTCCGATTGAATTTCCGATTATCCGAGTGCAGGAAGTGCGCTTCTTTTCGTTAGATTCTGTTTCGTCAAAGTATCCTTATTTTCCATTTATTTTTTCATAATTCAAAATCATATACAATATTCAAGTGACGGAATTAAACATGGTGTAACCATTAGCCAGGCGAGTTAAATTCAGAAACTTGTCTTTGATGTTTCATAGAATAGTAACATAAAAAAATAACTTTAATGATTTCAGACTATTTATTATTACTTGTTTGTTGCTCCATATTTGGAGTCAGTTTTTACATCAATACATTTCTCGCTGATGTTTGTTTATTGGCAAATCGTTATGAAATCACGCTACAATTGATTTTATACTGCATATTTGTTATTTCCAAAACTTTATTCGGTTTTGGCGCAAGGGCACCAAATAATGAAAGTAACTATTGAACAATAAATATCAGCTAAACCTATTCGTAAAGAATCACCCGTATTCAAGACGTGCTTGTATTATGCATATTTATTTATTTTTCAAATACCGTATGCGTAGTAGCAATACTAGAGAAAATAGTAAGTATGATGACGAGTTCCGAGATTCGAAAGAAACAGTTCCTCAGTAGCAGTAAGGAAATAGAAGAAGCAGCTTATGTGGCCAGCATGGCATCAGCAGTAATCAGACAGTAAGCCCAAGTATTATTTTGAGAATACTACCAGAGAATTATAGACCAGTGTGATAATCAATTGATCTTTAAAATCAATGGCTTATTAATTGTAAGTTCAGATGGTTGAGCTGGTAGTTCTAGGCAGCATTCTTTCATTAATGCATGTGCCATTAAATAATATAGAAAGTTTTGTCTATTTATTTTATGCAAATTCATTTCATATCGTCTGATAATATATATATATATATATATATATATATATATATATATATATATATATATATATATATATAGATAGATAGATAGATAGACACCTAGCCAGACAAACCTACCTACGTTTATTGAAACGGATCGTCAAGGAAAGTTGTCGATTTCCCTGACGATCCGTTTAGGTGAAACCTAGGTAGGTTTGTCTGGCTCACTAGGTGTATCTAAGTCTTCTCTACGGTTGTATTGAGCTCTTTGTTAGTTAGTTATTTACTCGTATCGGGGTTTTTCTTTGGGCTTCAGACCTGCATCTGTGCGATTTTTTGTCGACAGAAGTTCATGTTTCATCTTTCTTTTTTAAAACCTTTTTTTTCACTCGAGATTTATTTGATTATTAGCAAATCGAAAATTCGAGGGTTTTTCGAAACGAGTCTAGTTATCTATAATTATATGTATATATATATATATATATATATATATATATATATATATATATATATATATAGTGTGTGTGTGTGTGTGTACATGTGTGTGTGTATATATCTTTTTCATTTTAATGAATATATATATATATACTTCAAACAAATATATATATATATATATATATATATATATATATATTTATATATATATATATATATATATATTTTAATTAGGTTTTAATAACTATGTCCTGAAGAAGGTCTACTAGACCGAAACGTCTGACGTCGACATTGAAATAACATCAAAACAGCATATTTGCATATTCGCATTTCTGTTTTTCCATATATTTTTGTTCATACTGTCGGATCTATATCCATATATTTGCTTACACATATATATATATATATATATATATATATATATATATATATGTAAATTACTTAAACGTAATTTTATGTGGATACACATCTAAGCGTAGACACTGCGTTTGTTTATTATGTTGTATGTACATTTAATTTAATATATAAGCGGAGTGGATAATTACATACAAGTATACATTAAAATAATGATTAAGTTAAAAAATATATCGAAACATTAACTAAATAATCCACCCCTTTGTGTGTGTGTGTGTTTGTGTATATATATATATATATATATATATATATATATATATATGTGTGTGTGTGTGTGTGTGTGTGTGTGTGTGTGTGTGTGTGTGTGTGTAATCCTCAAATCTGACGTGTGGACGCATAATGAAGTAGCCATGAGAAATCCTAAAGATTTATGGACCTTAATAAAGTACTTTCTAGGCTTAATGTGTGCAGTGCGTTAATGTGTACGCCATAAAACTATGCAAAATCTCTCATTGCGCCGGTTTGTAGGCCCATTTTTTTCTTTTCTTAGATTATTGTTTATTTGGAAATGTTTTACGGAATGACTAGAAATGTCGTTTATTCTATAAAAAGTTATGATATTTCTTGGTTTAACTGTCATCTAAAAATATAACCAAAATATAAAATATCACATCCTGTTTGAGTAAAGAAATCTGGCTCAGTCCCACAATATATAATTAAATAATAACGTTTGAAAGCCTTTTTTCTAGATTTGAGTTCTCAACAATAATTTTATTCCACCCTTCCTCTTCATCTTGATCGAAATTTTCCTGTCAAATTTGTAAATTATGATTCACTTTGTCTTCAAATGCTTCTCCTGCAATTAATGCTGGTTTTGCATCTTAGGATCTCCAAGATTTTCCAACTCTGTATCATCGCAAATATTTCCATTGTTGTCTCTTAATATAATCTACTCAAAGTAAAATTCCTTATTTGTAATTTACTATGTCTATTTATTCTCAACGTTGAAAACAACATATCTAGTTTCATATTATTCCCTTCCTATCACCTCTCCAATTATTCATATCACATATCTTATTCACTATTTACATGCTACCGTATGTTATTCTCGAGGATTGTATTGGTCAAAATCTAGTATAAAATAATTATCATCATTTTTGATTTTTGATAAAAAAATATCCTCTATTTATTGAAATATAAACAAAAGATATTTTGCATAGAACCCCAAACTTTCAACTGTATATATCTATATTCTTATTCTTCAATAGTTAATTTTTTTGTCTCATTGAAAATATGTATTAGGCTATTTCTATCCTCTGTAATATTTCTCTGCCTCACTTTCTGATATTATTTTACTATATTGACTTTCAATTCCCGCCTCTATAATTCACATGTCGAGCTGCCAATTCTGCTTAGAACCATGCCTGTCTTCTTCTTTCTATTAATATTTAATATTCTTCTATGTTAACTGAGTCCAATCGTACTCTCAGCTTTGGTTCTGAATTGGCATATCAAAGCGGCGTCATCTGCTTAACATATGCTGTTAAGGTGTCTTACGTAGAATTAGCAAGACAGACAGATAAGATGCAGGCTCTAAGATGGTGACGTTAGTAGTAAGTAAATAAAGAAACATTTCGTGGAAGTGTTATAATAGATAATCGAAAATGAGTCACAAAAATTCGAAGATATTAAAGATGGCGTTCAAGACTTAAACATAATAAAGTTTCATTGAAAATATATTTGATTGCGCTCAAATGTTCTCTCAGGTCATCCCATAAGTTCCGTCCGAATTTTGAATAAAGAAAACAAGTGACCAAATGTTACACTTAATTACAGATTCAATCAACAATGTATTTTCCCTGATTATCTATGACTTCTTTCCATCTATTAACAAGCTTACTAATTCCATTACTGTAAAATTCTTTTGGCTTTGATGACGAAGAACTCACAAATGTCAGTTTTAACCTTTTCCTGTATTACAAAAGCTGTTTCTTCCAAATGATTCTGTAAGATACGAAACAAATTGTAGTCTGAAGGAGCAAGATCGGGAGAATAAGGGGGATGAGGGATTTTCTCCCAATCAAGTTCTTCGATCTTTTGTGACATGATTCTTGCTGTGTGGGGTCGCGCATTGGCCTGATGAAACATCACCTCTTTTCGATTCACTAGAGCAGGCATTTTTTTCCTCAAACCTTGCTTCAAACGCTCTAATTGCTGACAGTATATTTGAGCATTAATTGTTGCATTAGGTGGTAAGAATTCAAAGTGGATTATTCATTGGCGATCCCACCAGCTTGAAAGAAGAACCTTTTTGCCCATAAAGTTCCCTTACCGGCTGTGTCTGGGGTCCTTCCCCTTTACTAAACCACTGTCTACGACGCTTAACATTTCGATAAAAGTTCCATTTTCCGTCGCCATTCACATGTCTATCCAGAAAAGGTGAAACAAGTTGGCGAGAATGAAAAGAGCAGATGTCAACTCGGGATTTGAGGTTGTTTTCAGAAAATTCATGAGGCACCAATTTTCCAAGCTTAGAAACTTTTCCAAGTAGTTGAAGATGACGATGAACAGTTGTATGGTTTGAACTGAGAACCACTGCCAATTCCTCAACTGATAAAGCAGGATTTTCTTCAAGGGCTTCTTCAAGAAGCTTTTCCTTAAACTCAACTGGACGTCCGGTTCGATCTTCTTCTTCAAGGGTGAAATCTTCACCTCTGAATTTTGCAAACCATCTTCTGCAAGTTCTTTCATTCACACATTCCTCTCCATAAACTGAGAACTCTTGAACTCATAAAGGATTATGTGCTTCAAATAATTCTTGAGTACTTCCATGTTAGCAGGGTTTTAATCAAACAAAATTTTATTTTATTTTTCTCTGAAATAAAATTTGATCAGTTTAAATGCATCAAAACCTAAAAATAATGTTCAGCTCCATTAGACATTATAAAATACTCTTTAAATTTCGTTCATTGTAACAAAATGTTAAAATTCGGACAGACCTGATATAATAAAAGTCCTTTCATATAGTGGTCAGTGCTGGACAAATGGATACTTGAGTCAACAGACATTTTGTTCTTTAAAGGAATATCTGGAATAGAATGAAAGGAATATGATAGCATTGAGAACGTTTTTACAAAAACTAAAATTTTTCTAGAATCAGAACGAATCAAGTATAATTGATCAGAAACGTAGTGAGGAAAGCGGTTTTGGGTTATTTGAAAGCAAATTGGACAGTGGAACATTCAGTTGTATTCCTAAAGCGATTGTCTAAAAGGTAAGTGGAACCTGAAATGAGAAGGATAGCATGAGATTAAACACCAATCACAGCTATGAAGGTTAGAAAGTTGAGTAGAGCCATGATCACCAATATCAAGTAGGGATATGTTTCACAAAATAACAAAGTCTGTCTGCCCATATGATTTTTAATGAAAAATATCTTATTCTAATTTAGTCTAAACCTAAAGTAATAGTTACTGAAGAAGAAAAGCATGCTCTTGTTGAAACTATAACAGATACCCCACTTCACGTTCGAACAATAGAGACTGGGACATCTGAAAATTGCTACTGAGCATAAGAGTAGCTTACACTTATATGTACCTCGTTACAGGGTAGTTATAGGATACATCTTCGCCGGATCATTCACAGTGCATCTTTTGTTCCCGGTTAATATTTCAACAAATATACCATCATCGTCGTCGTCATCATCATCATCATTATCATCATAAGTTCAATGATTCTATGTGGGTCCTAGTATGGTTGCGCAAATGGTCATCTGTCCAGCTCCCTTCAAATTTATTGTTTACAAGCCGATGCCTGAATACATGTGAATGGTCATCGCATCCATTCGTTGACCATATAATTCCATTTTTGTTTTGTCTCCCACTTCTTCGCGTCGCACCTTGTAGCATGGCAGTGGAGAGATTATAGTATTCAACGATTTCTCCACTCCATTTTCTCTTTCATGGCGGTTATATCTTCCAAGGTGCCTGTGAATTGTTTCATAGTTTCCCGCACTGCATCATTTGTGATATGTTCTACTGAGAAGATACATACGCTTGTTCAACAGTGTCGCATAATGCTTGGATTCTTCACTGTATATCTGCTGTCAATGTTCACTATTCACTAACATAAATAAAGATTCCAAAGACTAGTCCATTCTACAGTCTAATCTTTCATTTCTGATAAATTTACCCGTCATTACATGTGTTATTTATTTTTGCACTAATTTGGGATTAAATACAAAAACATATATTAAAACAATTTTTTCAAGAAAATACGTTTCGCAACTCCACTGTTATTGCTCTTTACAGTATTGACGGATGCTTTGTTGCCAATGTTTTCTTTGAAAGAATATGAATATCAGCATAATAATTATATCATTATTCTCTCTTAGATATGTTATTCATTTAACTTGTTGGTGTTAGTGAAATTCTACAAGTAATGTAGTTTCTTTTATTTGATAGTGTTCTTTCATATGGAGTTGTTAAGTATTTGGTAAGGATGGCAAGATTTTAATTTGTTCGAAGAAGAATGATCCTTGATAAGTGCTACAGGATACACTTGCTCGAAGCACGTTCTAAAAATTAATCTTAGAAAGCAGTTGAATACATTTTATGAACCCGAAAAAAAGAGAGGTAGACTAGGCAAGGTTTTACATAGAGAAACAACGTATATGATTCTGTTTAGAACCGTGATCACCCACTCCCATATGTAATATCATGAAAGACTCTCATCAAATGTCATGTGATATGGCGAGAATGTTAGTGAAACTTTGTAAAAATTCAACCGGAATTCGGAACCTGTTACACGCTGATTATGTCCGGATACATTAAGCGTCTGTCTGAAGAAATATTACTGCATTAGGCTAATCAGCGCTTTGTTATAACGACACCTAAATGAATCAGTGCTTAGTAAGTTATAACTGCAAATTAGCAAAGACGTGTCAGAAAGAAAACTTTACTTGGCTTAGATGTACAGGGTGTCCCAAAAAATTTGACGTCATTTCACATGCCAATAATTTTGGCAATTCTTTTTTGAAATAACCAGAAATCTCTAACAGAATGTATACAAACCGGTCAAGATTTTATATTTAATGGAAGAGAACAGTAGTGCTTATCTTAATGAGAATCTACCAATGAGATAGATTGGGTGTGGTGGAGATGTAGACAGTTATCTGATGAAATGGCAGCCGCAGTCACTGGACCTGTCCTCCTGTGATTTGTATTTTATGGGGATATGTGAAGGAACTGTTCTATGACCCCGCTTTTCCTGCTAGCATTGATGAACTCAAGCAGAGAATCACTTCCGCACTTGATAATGTTACCGGAGACACTACAGCGTGTTTGGCAAGAGCTTAACTACAAATTTGACGTGTACCGTATCACAGGCGGTGCAAACACTTATGAAATCGGTTCCATAATAATATTATGAAAAAATAGGAAAGAACTATAGGGTTAATAATGTAGCTATGGAATTATATTTTCAAAAAAATATCATATATATATATATATATATATATATATATATATTCATTTATTTTCACCCACAGATAGATTGTATCACAGCTATTTACTCTGGCTAGATAGAGAGAGCTCATATCAGCCAGTTTGAAAACTACGAATCATTCTGGGCTGCTCCGGCTCTGGAAAAGATCAAGGAGCACAGAAAAAAGAAAAACTTGTTCTCTTTATTGTTCCTTCAATCTTGCCATTGCGCGTAATTCTTATAGAAAAGAAATCATAAACAAAGAGAAGTCATCACCGTTAGAATTCCAAATCCTAACTTCCAACCACATTCTGCTCAGGTGAAGTTGATAGAGTACTGAGCAGGCGTATACTATTATGGGCCATCTTGCCCGTTCTTTACCATTTTTACCAAAAGGTCTATGAATTTAACGAACATGTATTTCACAGTAAAATAACATGTACAAAAGACTAATTTGATTTTATAATATCAAATATCTGTTGTTATTTGTAAAAAAAATATTATTTTTCTACATTGGTACATTATCAATTGATGAAGCAATTCCAGGTAATACTCTTCAAATAAATCAAATCATATATAAGTTTGTAATTTTGTAAATATTTACACATACACATACAGACACTTACACACATACAAATACATACACACACACCACACACACACACACACACACACACACACACACACACACACGTGTGTGTGTATGTGTATTGTCAGTGTGTGTGTGTGTGTATTGTGAGTGTGTTTGTGTGTGTGTGCGCACGCGCGTGTTAAACGACTGTTAAACGAAGCTTTCATATTCACTTGATGTGGAAACGTCAGGTAGTTGCCGAAAGTCTTTCGTGTGATGGAAACATAATACTCTCCTGCTAACTAAAATCATTACGGTATTAATCCTGTGTATTTACACTAAAGTCTGTAAGATCATAGTTTGACGAAGGGGAATAATAGCTCATCACGTTGTAGGCCGTCACCGGGCTCCGGAAAATTGTGCGCCGAAGTCGTAAAAATCTTACACACACAAGCCTACAGTCTTATAACACCATATTAAAGATAATAATTTGCAGTACCATTCACATATTGAACGTTATTTTTGGCATGTAGGCATAACTCTCCTTTGGTATGTTATTTTGTATTACAACACACACACACACACACACATATATATATGTGTGAGTGTGTGTGTGTGTATGTGCAATTATGCATATGTATATATTCATTTATTGTCACCCACAGACTGTATCACAGGTCTTTAGTCTGGCTAGACGTCCGGTTGCTTCCAGCTAGAATCGAAACCCGACTAAATTGGCGTCGGTCGGAGATTCTACCACTAACCCATTGAACCGGATTAAACCCGTTACAACACACTTGCCATTTATTTCTTCACATATATCTTTATATAAGTAAAAGCCAACAATATAATATAACAAAAAGAGAGAGAGAGGGTGGGAAGGAGAGAGAGAAAGAGAATCGCATATAAACAGAACCACGTAAAATTTCCTGTCTGCCAATAATATCACGTAGTTTTAAACATTCATATATTTATGCGTGTGTATATACGTTTGGTGTTTGTTCATTTACACCTTGTTGTTTGAGATGAAATACATAATCGATTTAGTATAACCAGTCCTCATTATGTACTAAAACTTCATTTATACCACTATTAAATTGAAATAAATACTAGGAAATAAAAATGAATAAAACCTCAGTAAAATAATATTACAATAATGATTGTTCTGTTGTTATGTCATTTGTTAGCACACGTACGTTAAATACTGCGAATGTCTCCTGTATAATGGAGTATCCCGTTTTTTATCACGAGAGGGGAAATATTTCGGGGAAAGGAAGAAATATTGAGAAACAGAAATAAAAGAAGACAGAGGAAGCCTAAATCTCTTATGCATTTCACTTCTGCTTCATTGAAATTGAAAACTTGTAAATTTCACATATTTTCATTTGTACCCTCTTACATCAATACATTATGACCTAATTAATATTTATGTTTATTTCAATATTCTTTTAAGATGCTAAATTCAAATAATTAACGATTAACTAGGAGAGATCCTACGATTAATTTTATCCTGGAACTGGAAATTATTTAATCTTTATTTTAATAATTATCATCCATAATGAGTAGTTAAATAGGAAA
Source organism: Acanthosepion pharaonis (assembly GCA_903632075.3). Lineage (NCBI taxonomy): Eukaryota > Metazoa > Mollusca > Cephalopoda > Sepiida > Sepiidae > Acanthosepion > Acanthosepion pharaonis. Next base: position 886,940 of record CAHIKZ030005616.1, read on the forward strand.
ACTATGAAAATTATACGGTTACTTCTAGTATGTAATAATATGTAAAATATGGAAAAGTGGAAAATATTATGAGGCATATATAATAGTATTTCGAAATTGATATCGATTATTTGGCATAGATTTTTTATTCCTACACTCAGAATATTTATGTATCGTAAAATAAAAAATAAATAAATATGCAGATCCTATTACCAAAGATCAAAATACAATAATGAAATTTAGTATTAATATTTATATGAATCCAAGGAGATGCTATGCACATTGTCATCTAATTCAAAAATACATATAATTGCACATTTGCAAATGTTGAAATATAATCACGGCAGAATATCTCGGTCATATTACCCTATGGAATAAACTTCGATAAGTATAATGCAGTTATCCACAAAAAACATCACTGATTCGGGATGTAAATGGTGCAATGCATATTCGCTATTTAGTAAACTTATTTAAAGTTTTAAGTATTTCCATGGAAGAAATAGTTCTTTTAGATATTGCAACAGTTTAAAACCCATAGGAATAGATATGTGAAACCAATAGCAAATGAAATAAACTACTCGATTTTAGAGAAGTCAACCGGTGAAATTTTCTTTCGCAAGTTAACCCTTTAAGTGTTGAATATGATTATAACACATGGCGAGTTATCTCCAATTCTAGCATGACTAAAAGCATAAAGATGCTATCGAAATCTTTGAAGTATTTCTACAAATTTCTTCCGAATTTTAGCAAGATTAAATTAATGAAAATAACTGACAATATACAGATACAACGGATTCTTTATCTTCTCATCACCCTGTTATTTCAGGATGTGAAAGATATTGGATCTCTTTACTTCTTATTCATTTTAGGTATTAGCAAATCTGCAACCATTTCACCATCTAATCGCAGAAGCTTGCCATGTAGGTGGTCCCCGGCCTTCCACTGTCCTTTTTGAATTCGATAAATCTTGCGAGCGTCCAAAGACCTTCCTTTCTCATCAGTCTTCTGTAATGACGTATGTTACAAAAAGGGAGTTAAATCGATTTCTTGATGGTTATGATCACTTGAACTCTCTAGAACAGAGAAAGAAAGGGATATCGAGTTGGCTGTTAGGCATTCTCTCATGTTTCCAGTCGGACACTATTAATCCACCAGTAATCATCTACTCATGTTTAAATCTATTGTTACTTAATAGTAAATAAAATGTATAAAATTTCGAAATCTGTGTTCGTTCTTACTTCAAGCAAATAAGCACAAGCACTGACACTAAACTGTACACTATTTGTTTTGCTGTTACTTTCTAAGCCTAAGGTTACGTGTCCTCTTTGCTAGCGTCTCTATAAGGTGTTACTCTTTTTTTCTAATCCATTCTGAAAAGATACATTGGCAGAAACAAGAAATTGTTAATGTAATACAGAGGTCTATCGGCATTGAAGAGTATGCAAGTCCGTATTGCGGAAAAAATATTCAGATGATATGAGAATGAGGCTACTACTTAAATAGAGAAGTAATTCAGAAAATGGATGGCATGCAGGTGTGAAGACGGTTCGATACAAGTCAGTCATTAAAGAAATGACATCAAAATTCTTTTAAAATGCTCAGTGTTCCTGAGAATATAAGACAAATCTACGCTTTCGAAAGAGACATAAAATTATAAATTTCTACCAGCTTAGATATCTATCCAAATCTCAAGCAAACATTCACAATAAATATTCACTGTTGTAGCAAAGAAATGTGAATATATAAAGACGTTCATGACACCTGCTCTGACGTGTTATTTTCACTGGTGCCCCGACTGCAGGAATTTAAGCGTGCTACTTGTTTGGCATCTCGGTCCCAGGTTTTACTGTCGAAAAAATTAAATGTAACTGCTTATTTTACTCTCAGTTGCTTTACTGATAACTATAATCTTCAAAAATTTAAATGTAACGTCAATCGACATATTCTATTTCCTTGACCCCATTCTTCTTTTTACCCTTGGTGTTATTCTTTCCTCAACACCTATACTCAGTTTTTTCCCCTCACGTACACTCTCTGCAGCCCCTTGCTATTAGCGGCACCCCCACCGCCTTTCTTGGGTTGAATTGTTTAAAAAAAAATAGAAAAAATACGTTATGGGATATGATCGGGCTGCTTGAAAATTCAAAATTCTGATTAGGAAAATCGTCTATAAAATATTATTAGATATTTAATAACATATAATTTAAAAAAGACAATATAAACTCCAATTAAATATTCAAAGTCTCCAAGGCGATTTCAAAATCACTGAAAAAATAGTAAAATATGCAAAAATAAAATGTTTCTGACGTCGTAAGCTTTTCATAGATGAGCAACATTTCTTAGTTCCTTCACTTTAGTTATTAAGAACTAAGGAATGACACGCCATATGGACAGGGGGCGAACCGTCCTCATTCTCTTCGTAATGAATTGGTAAGAACTTACCATTCAGATAGATTCTTCACATGAGTCTCTACTTTGTGGAGTAGAAAACATGCTACGATTTTAATCTCTTCAAGTTTAATGTCTACTGCTATCTATCCGACATATTTTCTTAAATGACACTTACTGCCTCCTCTTGTTTCAATAAAATAATATAATTTACTGACCTGTAAACCGAGTGGCTCTTGGACATTGTTCTGAGGGAACATTTAGTACAAATGCCTTTGATATGTTAAAATATTTTATATAGAAATTTTAAACTAGCTATTACGCGCACACAAGCGCACACACACACATATATATATATTTAACATCAAGCAAGGCAATAAAGCCACTGAGACGCATTGTGTTACTGATTCTTATAAAATATGAAAACATGCTGTTAAATTGTGAGTAAAATAAAGGGACAGGAATTAAGTAGACAAAAGTTAATGATTGACATTGCATTTAAATTTTTGAATATCACGTTTAACAAGGAAGCAAGAAGACCGACGTGATTAACATGAGCAAGAAGTGCAATAGAAGAATCTGTTAGTATAACCCTTACAGTTAAAAGTAACAACTTAAGCTGTAACATTATGAGACCTTTCCGCCAATACAGTGCTTAAATTCATAAAGTTTGTGTAACAGAGGAAAGATCATC
>CAHIKZ030005616.1:895000-905000 GCA_903632075.3 Acanthosepion pharaonis
GGCTTACTCAGATGGATTTAACACATAATTAACATTACGCAAGGCTGGAATCTCGTTATTACTCAAGGATAAGGAAATATGGTCTTCAAAATAAATAATTACTGATATGAAATATAGAAAGAAAAATGTTTTTTTTTAAAATCTGATAAATTTTCAATCAATTTTCATATCAAACGCATAGACGATAGTAATTATAATGAAATGCACATTATGCATTCGTCAGAATCACGTATATAATAGCTGATGCGCGTAAATTTAATGATGTACATGTATTAGACATTTATGTATACTGAATAAAATATTATATAAAAAAATATGACTTTAACCCCATTTATGAAACACAGAAGTATTATTAAATCTGAGAGACGGAAACGCTATTGAATATCAGGTCGTAAATATATTGATATTTTATTTAAATTTTATAAATGGAATTTTTTTCTCTCTGCCATACACTCTCTACCTCTATCTCTCTGCCAATCTTTCTATCTGCCAAACTATTTATCTATCAATCTATCTATCTGCCAAACTTTCTATCTGTCAATCTATCTGCCAAACTATCTCTCTGTCAATCTATATGTATTTATACGTGTTTATACACGTGTTTTACGAGATGTATCTGTTTTATTTATTCTAATTGGATATTCTCAGCTAACGTGTTTATCTATGAGTATTTAATAAATAAAATGATCTTTTTGTATGACATGAATCTAAGGTCGTCTAATTTAGAAGAAATACACCTTATAGTCGGCTGTGCTTTAAGACTGAATTTGCAACGAGCGACTTCACGGAAAAGAAAATGATGAATTATCCTTGTGGAGGAAAACCGATCGAAATTATTCTAGAATAACATTTCTTTTCATATGGGAAACGTAAATGGATGAATTTTGTCAGGAATTAAAGGGTTCTTATTCTAATCTAATTATATTCTTTATTAATATGTATATGATGTTTAGGGATTTCTGGTGTTTGAACAGGGAGCTCTGTCTTTAAGCAGTTTATTTTCGTCTACCGGTATGAGTTAGTCGAAAGTCATAATAAAAAAATTAGCCCTATGTGTGTGTGTGTGTGTGCGTGTGTGTGAATTTCGCCAGCAATCTCACTTTTATTCAAGTTTCATTAAAGACAACTGACAAGATACTAAGATTAACCTATGTATTTAATTTTGCATTGTGTTCGTATAAGTGCTTTCTTTTGTGGGCATTAAGTCTGTAAAAATTGTTCAAATATTCCGACTACTTTCGGCCGATACTAGTTACTTAATTTTGCCACACTTTATGTACAGAAGATAAACACCTACACGAATACAGACATACACTCACCCACACGCACGCGCACACGCACGCGCACACGCACGCGCACACACACAGACACTCTGTTTCGAAATTACAACGTATATCATCTGAAGTAAGCCGGGGTGCACAGCTGTTGAAACGTCTCAATGCGGCAATAAAGACGAGGTAAACAGTCCAAGCAATGTCCATATTGTAATTAGTTACAATACACCATTTTAGAAATATAGTATCTCAATTTAGTCGACGACTCAGAAGCTAAATGGAATTCAAAATACAATTTACTCATATATTTAGTGGTATATTTAATGCTATCAGCCTTGAAAAATGATGAGATTCCCTGTACAGTTTTCCCTTAGTCGGCCTCTTTAAATTCATGTTATTCGTTGTAAATGCTTGTATATTCTTTACATCATATTTGAATCCCGAGTATCTTCCCGTATCGCTGAGATCCCTCTGAACGACTTCTCATTATATCGTTTCTAATGTAATCCGGAAATAACCTTAACTTGATACCACATCGATGATTATATAGCATATATTTCAGATTTTAAAACACGTGTTAAATCAATTCTTGTTTGTAAAGGCAGCTTCGTTGTTCGGAGGTTGAGATGAAAATGTTCATAGGCTAACGATGAAGGAATTATGATAGAGCCGTGAAATCTGAGATTCATGAATTCCAACTATTCTTATAAATAGCTATATTGTATATTTACAGGTAAACTGGATGTTCAAAGAAGACTTCATCATGTTGTTCAAAAAAGTCATCAACAGGAGATATTATGTCATAGTCACTGCGATACTGATTTCCAGCCAAATATATTTTTTTTATGATGGGGAACAGATGATAGTCAATTCAAGAGAATAGGGAGGATGATCAACCTGTTCACAACCACAGTTATGCAGAGCTGCCATTGAAACATTGGGCTTGCGTGCTATAGCATTGTTCTGATGAATCAACTCAAGTTGCATAAGTAAACTTGGACCATTTTCATAAATAACCCAGCAAGTTAGTATAGATAAAATGTGGCTGTTTAGAATATAATGAAAAAACACAGAGTTTTTATATCCAAAGCAAAAACATACTGAAGATATCACGCTCAAAATATATGTAGCAATCCCTTTCCTTAATGTTGTTTCGTCATGCTAAGATAGTCAAAAAACACAAAACTGTGTATATAGTGAGAAATCTTGAAGATCATCATATTATAATATAGTAGTGTGATAGTTAACCTTCAAAATCTGCATTCGAATTGTTCGGTTTTATCACGAATCGAATTGCTGGCAATTATTCAATTACGGCAATCAATTGGAATAGGATTGTTAAAAATCAAGTATAGTACGATCTGTTATTTAGTTAGCAAATTTCTGTTACGGTCGATTAAATAGATTATGAGTCTCTCTTCGTGTTAAGAATTTGAAACCTAAATGCTTTCACGTGTATAATCTAGCTGCAGGCTTTGCGATCAATATTGACCAGACATATTTACAGACATCGCCCTCTAGTGCATTAAGATCATGTAGATACCTAATTTGTATACATATACATATATATTTATATATGTGTGTGTGTGTTGATTAAAACTGTCAGATTCTAATGGAGAGTTGTCGGGTAAAAAAAAATCATGCGTAGTGAGGAGTCTACAAAACCTCTTTAATTTTTCAGGTGTTTCGTTAAAATTTCCACTGATTTATTTTTATTTTTCAATTTAGTTTCAAATTAAGTTTTTCTCTGCTGGAAAAGTTTAATTCTACCAAATTGTAGACAGTTTTCGAGTGGAAAAAAAAAGCAGTTGAATTCTTTGCACGTTGTTTGTTGGTAATTGGTTCACCAGGTGATATTGAACGTGATTGTGGTTTTTGATGCCCATTGATTTTCTTGCTTCTCACTATCTTAGGTCTTCAAAAGTTCGTTCACACGCATATTCAAGATAGGGGCCAGGGATTTGATACACACACACACACACACACACACACACACACACACACACACACACACACACACACACACACACACACCAACTAAAACACACACAAAACTACGCAAACCTGATTATACAATAAAATCAAAGACATACATACGTAAGTGCACGTGTGCTTATACTTCGTTTTTGTATGCAAATCTCTATAGAGGTTTATGTGTTTTTTATTTGTATAGATATATATGTATGTGACCGCGCAAAATGTACCTATATATACACATACATGTATAGTTACACTTACATCTAAGTCGATTAATTTCCTCGATGCATACATACATACATAAATATACGCATACATACATAAATACACACACACACACACATATATATATATATATATATATATATATATATATATATATATATATATATATATATATATATATCGATACTATAAATAATGCAGATATATGGGTGCGGTTGTGTATATGCGCTCACACACACTTCCACATACGTTGCCTTACGTACATAAGCACATATATGTATATGTACGGACACATAGACATACACACAAACACATACACACAAACAAACTGCTCGACAAAAATTAAAGCCAGTGATAATAAAGAAAAAAATACTTTTGAAATATAAGCAAAAATTTGTGAACTGAAAAATTAGGTTAATATGAGCTGTTCAAATGTTTAAGACCACATTTAAACGAAGCGTTAGTTGGTAAACAAGCAATGGATTTGGGGCATTAGCGTAGCCAACATCTCTCACTATGATACAAGGTAAATACATGGCAAAGGGTAAAAGTTGACAGAGTTTAAACATAGCAGAATTGTCGAGCTGCAGAAGAAATTACTTTCTCAACACGACATCACTTGTGGAAACTGAATTTAGGAAAAATGTTATTGGAAATTTACTAAAAGACACCTGGTAATACTGAACGATAATTTCAAGTGATCAAAACAATAATATTTCTCTAACTAGTGGGATTCGTGTGGTTGCCCAGCAAGACACCAGTCGGTCATCTAACCAGATGAAGACGCATACGTAAGCCGAACGTTGTTCAAGTACAATATGACGACATCTCCGTGAGAAAGACTTCACAAATCGCTAATATCTTCAAAGTCAGCGTTTCCTTTAACACCACAGACCCGCTTGGTTAAATCATGCAGAGAATCGCCAAACATGGGGCATAGACAAGTGGAAGAAGCTTATTTTATCTGATGAGAAATAATTTACCTTGGATCGTCTAGGTGGCTTCCAACATTACTAGAATATTAAGGAAATCTCATCGGAAACATTTTCCATACGACACTCTGAGGGAAGTTCAATCATGATCTGGGCTACTATCTCCTTCTAGTGAACAATGGAGCTTCAGGTTATAAATGAGCTTCAAACCGTGGCTGGTTACATTAGCATGTAGGAAATAGCGTCCGTATTGGTTGAAGGTTTTCCCTTGTTTGAAAATGACTGGATCTTTCAGAGGAAAAGTTGCAAGTCATAATGCCCGCAGGTCTAAAGACATTTACATGGGGAATCCAACGTGTTCGTCCGAACTGAACAACACTGAAAATCTGGGTTTCATGGTAAATAAATCTATACAAATAAAAGTCAATTCTAACCAATGTATGATCTTCGTCAAGCCAGATTCACTACTTAAAATATGATTCCAGCCAGCCTTCTTTAGACAATTATATTGACCATGCCAAAGCGAATTTTAAAATAATTCACAACTAGCTTAAAAGGCGCCATTTAAGTTAGGTCCTACGGAGAGCTCGTCATTGGGTCTTCAACACGGTAGTTAGGGAATAGATCCGATAGGGAACAATGAACTACAGAGAAACTCAAAATTGATCGTTGCATTTAAATATTGCATTAAAATTTAAGCTTAACCTATAAGGTTCAGCGATAATTATTCTGCCGCCACTTAATTTAAAGGCAATTTGATTTACGTAAGTCATTACATTCCGTACAAACAATGACTTTTGTTTAATGGGTTATTTTCGCTGGATTTTGCAATTAATTCCGATTATTCCCAAATTTATTTCGAAGTTATAAATATCGTTATCGTACAAAATTTTGTCGAAAAAAACAGTGTAAAAATCTCCTAAAAAAATTGAAGTAATGAAAATATGTGAAGCAGTGACACACTTTTACATTTATTACATAGATGAGAGCCGAGTTGGTGAAGCATGTCTTCTCTATTTAGAAATTCATTTAGGTACGTTCTTAAACATTTGACCAGCAACTATTTAGCCTCTTTTCCAGGTATTCCAGTTTCTTAAATTAAATGCTAAAAAGGGATTAATTTCTGTTTCCTTTATTTATTTTCACTTTTTGTAGCTCCACTCAAATATCTGCTTAAAATTATATAATTTTGCTTTAGTTTTAGAATATTGGAGAAAATCAGGTAAATGAAAGCTATATTTAATTTATGCTTTCTTACGTGTGATACTAGCCCAGCCTTGCTGCGGGCGACAAAGCGTCACTTATAGATTAAATTTGTTAAAGCATAATTTTGATTGCGTCTCTGCTTTATAGCTTGACGAAGCACATCACGGTGCTTCAGTCTACTGTCTTCAATTCTCTTTTACTTAATGAAACATGTCTCACGCCACTCCTTTTGTTTTCATGCTAAGGCTTTCCAGGTTTCAGATCAAATATGAGACGTTTCAAGCTGTCTTTCAATCTTTCTTTTTAGTGTACGCTTTGCCATCCAACTGGACCTTTGGAGTTTGGTAGTTGGCGATAGAGCACCTTTTTTGGAAGCCTATGCTCATCCATTCTCACGTGATAAGCCCACCTAGAATGGTTTCAATGCCTGTGATGTTATTACATTTCTTCAGTATTGCACTATTCTTGACCATTTTATATCACATACGTCACGAAGAGAGTGAATGTGAAATGCATCAATTTGATCTATGTTCTTGAGGAAGAGGGTTCAAGTTTTGCCACCATAGAGAAGTATTTAGAGAATGACTGATCTGTATATGTCAAACATTACTCTGAGAGAAACGTCTTTGGTGTCTCATAATCTATATTTACGATTAACGAATGCTGTGCTGGCTTTGGCTATTCTGGTTTGGATTTCTCTTTCAATTTTTCAATCAGAAGAGACTGTTGATCTAAGATATGTGAACGCCTTATCTATTTTTTAATGCCGTACCATCAATGAATACGGAAGGATTTGCGAGAGAAACATTGGCTGGTACTGGCTGGTATATTGGCTCAGTTTTCATTATTCTGTATATTAGCTTAGGTTTCTTTATGTTGATAGTGAGTGATAAAATATTTTATCCCCAACTATCCTGTCAACGATAGTTTGAATGTCTTCGAGTCTGTGTGCTAATAGAGCAGCAGCATCTGCAAATAGAAGACAGCGTAACAGATGCAGACCAAGTTTCGATTGTGCTTTAAAAACTTACTGATTGTATAGACCTCCACTTGATCTGTATTCAACATTGATTACTTCACCTCAGAGAATGCTTTTTCAAGCATAGCAGACAAATGCAAAGAGAAAAGTAGCAATTATATATATATATATATATATATATATATATATATATATATATATATATATATACAGAGAGAGAGAGAGAGAGAGAGAGAGAAAGAGAAAGTGAGAAAAGGTGGAGTAATGGATAACGGCTTGTATTGAGGAATCGGAGAGGCGAGTTCGAATTCCAGTCGAATCTATTACATTAACATACGTGCTACTCCGCTTGGGAAAGGTGTGAATCCTCTTCTTCTCCCTCTGACTATGGGTAAATAGCAGAACAGACTGGGTTCTATAGCCTTGGATGGCAACTGGTCTAAGAGAAAGGCAACTCTGAATTCAAAACCTGCGGAGGGTCGTTTGTGGACCTTGTGGCACGTAGTGCACCAGGTGTCTGTATTCCGCCCTTCAAAAAGTGTGGATGGTCCTGCACGAAACCTTCACCACTATAATCAAATCTCATATGCTGTTTTCGGGTTTCCTGGGAACTGATTTGCTTGACCCTCATTCGTCGAATTCGACGAGAGTGTATATATATATATATATATATATATATATATATATATATATATATATATATATATATATATATATATATATTTCATTCAGTTCTTACAATCATCAGGTTCGGAACATAATCTAACCGTTATTGAGTCGCGTTCTCCCATATGGCATCCAGTGTAAAAAAAAAGAAGAAAACTGTTGTAATCTTTCCATTTGTCATACTTGCCTGACGGCTAGGGAAAATATGAAACATTAACTTTCACTACAAAATATATATATATATATATATATATATATATATATATATAAGACATTTTATGTTTAACATTCTTTGTCGGAGGACGAATATTTCCTATGAAAATTTCTCGGATATTCAAGCCGGTAAATGTAGTTTAATACTGTTTATTATAAACAGAGCATTTACTTAAATATTTGTATCCATAAAAAAGACTGTTATACATAGAAATATCTTAATATATATATATATATATATATATATATATATATATATATATATATGAAGATATGTTACATCAATTGCGCAACACCGAGTTAAATGTCTAATCAATTTTCAAATGATGGAATTAATATATTTATTTATAATATATTTTGGGTTGATACCGTTATTTTTAAAATTTTCTGCTTCACTCGGGATATATTGTTTTTCGGGTGGAATATTATTGGATTTAAATTATTTAAATAAATTGTACTTTAATTCTGAATTTGAATTTAGGTTCAGATTAACATGTAAGATTGGAAATAAGAAATAGAAATACTAAATTACAGATACGCTGATTTTGAAAAAGTAAGTAGACAAAAAAGGGGCACCTGAAAGTCAATGGAAGCAACTCCCTTTTTGACAAAAATCAAGAGAATAATCGATAATAATATTACTAACCAATTATATCAAGAACAACGTATGCCATGATCAAATAAATAAAATAATAGAAAATAATATAAAATAAATCAAACTGAAATAAATAATTTCTATTACTATTACTACTACTACTACTACCAATGATAATAATACATATCAATAGAAAGAAAATAATTTAAAATAAAATAAGAAAAAACAAAAATAAAGTAAAATGAAATAAGCATTATATAGAAAACACGTTGTAATGTTTAAATCAATTGTAGATGTTTTTGAATGTGTTTTCCAGCCCAGATCAATATTTACGATTGAAAATACGGTTGGAAATAAGAAATATAAATACTAATTTAGAAAGGCGCACCTTTAACAACTATAAGTGATGTTATAAATGTGCTAACTCCATCTATTGGAAAAATGAAATGCCAAAAATGTTGAATCCGTTAAAATTGACAATAGCTGTATAATAAATTAGCAAGAAAGATAAGTAAAAAAAAAATCTGAAAATATATTATTATCATTACTAGTAAATTCGGAGGCATTGTCCGGCTAGACTATATTAATCTGATGAAAGTGTTTGAAAAGGAATTTTAATCTAGGTAGGTAGATGCTAAACAACTCTCTTCTTTTGTTTAAAAGTTTAGGATTTTTAAAAATATTTTCCAGGATTATTACCTTTTCAAAGAGATAAGATTTTTATTTATTGACTTTCTCGCTAATTTGCTTAGCTTTCGCTACTAATTCCCAGGTGATAAGTCGGTTTTTATTCTAGTTTTTACCTTCCAGAATAATTTAGAGAGGGCAGTACTGTTTCGACATTTAATATTACCTAAACTTGACCTCGTCGCCATGTTTTATTTTCAGTTTTATATACTAAAAAATTTATGTACATTTAACCTTTAATGGGCAGGGTTTGCTATTTTAGCAGTTGTAGTTATTAGTTGTGGGGATGTGTTCAATTTAGTCATACACTAACACTTAATAACATTGTCAACAAAAATAACCTCAAATGTAGCTATAGTTGAGCTAAAAACATTGATAAAATATATAGCTCAGCACAACAATTCCATTCTAAACAAGCATTTCAACAATCTTTAATATGTCAGCAAATCCTTCGTTTTTGAGTTGTTGAGCTTAAAGAAACTTTACGCTAGATAACACTGTGCTGCTAAATGAACTAGGTTACAGTTGCGGCCTTGTTAGGGTCAGAAATAAAGACACAAGAGAGGAATTGAGTTAAACAAATATATTAACAGAAACAATAATACAAACATATACAAACGAAAGTGTTACAGCAAGAATGTTCGGTCCGACTGTCAGAGTTGACTGCTTGAAAGTTCCTTCTCCAAAAGGCAGTACCTGCTCCTATTTATAGCTGGGAGAGTCTCTGCGTACGTGGGTAAATTACTATAACTGTTACATTTGCAATTTCTGTCTATTTGTCGCTAGTGTGTATTCAACGTTTAACGCGTGTAGTTGTTAGTTAATTGAGAAGTGTCCGGTTTAAAAATATCAGGATATTTATATCGTGAGCAGGCAGATTTTTGCATACGGTCTGAAATGTTTATGGACTCGGGGTTGCACGGCTGTATCAGACCGAAGGCAGCCGGATCATCCAGCCATTCCTGCCACTAATCGTCGTGTTGCTGAGACTATATCCGTGACATCACAACCTATGGACCGAGGACGACAGAGATCTGCTCGTATGACTGAACACGAAGAACACATTCCACAGGATGTCGGAGACGCCCTAGTTATCAGAACAGGTCAAGTGTCCCTAGCATGTTGTATTTCTAATATTACCGCATCAACGCTAATTCAGGGGCGGCTCCATTGTTAATATCATTTGCAGCGTGTGCAGGATCTTTCGCCCTCTGATTGCTAACAACGGGATAATACTTGCAGATGG